>JAMKCH010063450.1:0-22620 GCA_023653785.1 Ophioderma brevispina
AATAAGCTGCAGTAGTAACTTAGAAGTCGTTCGAAAAATTAAAATTAAAGACACAACAGTGAGTGTTACTAACCAAGGTCCTGCACTGTCGCAAGCTATATTTTAATTAAAAATATAGGTTCAACAAATATTGCTCAATATATTTTTAAACAACTTGCAGGTATCCAAATAATTATAAAGGAAAACTAGCCGAAGTATCAGGTAATTTGAATGAAATAAAAAAGAAAGGATTGCAAACAGAAAGGACTGTTTTCCCTGGGTTATGGGGCTTATAACGTGACGTGATATTATTAACTCGGAAGCCCGGATTGGAACGTCTTATGGAATGGTAATCTTTCTTATATTGTCGTTAGCTTGTTGTGGGTGGTTATTATAGTTTTGTTGTTGTGTTGTTTAGTTATATGTTTTCATCTTGTTGGGTAAATTCTGAAAAGAGCCTTTAGATAGGGCCACCATTTTCGGAAATTGGAAATTATTGTGCACATATGTACACGATAGTGGAGAGGACAAGCCAACCAAAATAAAAAGATGCTTATCATGCTATCGCGTAGAAATTCTCCCGGAAACAAGTAATAATTAACTAATGAGAGAAGAGGGAAAAGAAGAGGGGGGTTCTTCACCGCACTTACCGCCCTCTCATTTGTGAATATAAATTGTATTTACAAGTGATAACTTGTACAATTTATTCTCGAGATCAAATTTGTAGATTTGGAGGATTTGGAAGGACCCGAGGGATGCCGACTCATAGGCTATATACATGCGTTGTTTCTATGCGTAAACACAGCGGCGATCGTAGTTTGAAACTTCCGGGTTTGTGTTTGCCCCTTTCTCGATCCCATTCATGCTTTACGGTGGAGCGCCCTCTGTTGATATTTACCGATTACCGAATGGCTATGGCGGCCTTTGTTTACCTTTTTCCCGACAAATTATCAATGACCGCATGGCGGTTAGTTATTTAGGTTATTTTTATTAAGGTTTAAAAAAGGAACACCAAAAAGTCTCCGTCGGAGGGAGGTATAAATCCATGGTAATTTTGCCCGTCCAAGAGTGCTTATCATTAGTATATAATCCGTTATATCCAAGGTAGTGTGGTAGTAGTAGTATAGGAGTATTCCGCAAGAGAAGACACAGGTCTTATATCATATAATCTCAAGTTTGGCGGTAGCAATGGAGCCGCGACCGGGACACGTCCGTTAAGCTAGCTGGCCAAAACGGAACGGAGGGAAGAGTAATGGCGGACAGGGTGTGACCTGGGGCACTGGTAGGGCGTTCCATTCTTTTTAGGGGTGTATTTGTATTTTGGGGCATTTCACTTCTCAAGAAGGAAAATGCATATGTTTCAGTCAACTTGGTTTAACGGAAATCAGCTCAGTGTAATGTTAATAATTTTAACAGATTATTTTATTTTCGAATTAATAAAGACCGTCGGAAAATTACTCATTTCGTAGATGATACCTTAACCATTGAAGGAGAAATCTTACATTTCATTTGAATTGATCATTTGTATTTAGACAGGAAACATTAATATGATTAACTCCTCGATATTCACCATGTAGAGCTAGCATTGATTGTGTAACTTTACGTTATGATAAACAGACGTTACATTATACATGGTCCATTTCATGTACATCATAGTAAAATTGATATTCAATGTATAATTGAATACCAATTGTGAGGAGCAAGCAAAAATGATCATTGACGCCAAAAGACCAAACTTAAAGGTAAACATCATTGTTAAAAATACAAGAAACAAAAAAAAAGAGTCATGTGTATTAATTTGATCTAAAAGATTCAACTTAGGAGTTAAGTTAAAGTGCCCAAAATAACTTTCCAAGATCACATGGAATAGTATTTACTACCTTACGAAATCAAACAAGGCGGGTTCTCGAACCAAGTGTCGCCTGATTGCGACGAATCACTTGTTTTATGATGAAGTTTGGCAAAATGATGATTAGAAGAGAATAAATGCACTGGAGAAAGTGTTACAAAGGTTAACATGGGGTCACAAAGGTCACATGAGGTCACCCAGGTCACAATAGGCACCAAAGTCACATGGAGGTCACCAAGTCACATGACAGTGCATCCCACCCGCCCCACCCTTCCCGCGCAACATGCCCCCCGACGCACCTGCCACCCGACGCACCCTCCCCCTCCCCCTGACCCACCCCACCCTCCCCTTAGCATCCCACCCTGACCCTACCCCGGCACACAGAATTGTGAATGGGCCAAACGGTGCATGAGGTCACCAAGGGCACATGAGGTCATACAAGGGTCACAAGGTCACATGAAGCACCAAGGTCACAACCAGTCAAACAAGGCACATGAGGTCACCAGTCACATGAGTAACAAGGTTAATATGAGGTCATCAAGGTCACATGAGGTCATCAAGGTCACATGAGGTCACCAAGGTCACATGGGACACCAAGGGTCACAAGGAAGTCACCAAGGTCACACAGTCACAAAGTCACACAAGGTCACCAAGGTCACATGACGTCACCCCGCAACTCGCCAACGCACCCCACAAAAGGAAAAAAGGAAAAAGAAAAAAAAAAAAAAAAAAAAGAAAAATTTTACTTTTTTTAAAAAAAAAATGAAAAAGAAAGAAGCAAAAAAAAAAGCAAAAAAGAAAAAAATAGGAAAAAAGAAAAAAAACAAAAGGAACAGAGGAAAAAAAAAAAAAAGAAAACACTTAAAAAAAAAAAAAAAATAGTTTTAGGCGGCAAATCAACAAACCCAACCAATGACCCCAACAAAACACCACCCTCAAACCCTCCCCCAACACCCCACAATGCCCCCTCCCCAACACCCCAACCCTCCCCTCCCCAAACACCCCACCCTGCCCCTCACCAACCACCCCACCCTTCCACATCCATATGATTCACACACAAGATGTAGGGTATAGTAGTTTTGCAGTGTGCAAAGGAATTTAGTATCCGATGTACCATTTGACGATTCAGGCAATTACAATATATATTAGCTCATTTGCATACCTCTAGCCGCATTGTATACAGGAAGTTTCAAAAGGCAAAGAAGCGCACCATAATAGGTTTCCGTGCAGTGACTTGCAGTGAGGAAATTTTGCATATCTGAGGCTACCGTTTTCAAAAATATAGCGATTACGCTGATTTTTTGCATATAATCAGCTCATTTACATATTGTAATTTGTCCGAAATATGCCCAACATCTAATCAGGTCAAGACTCTTTAACCCGCTTTCACTTCACCTAGTTACATCATTATACGCCTTACGGAAAAATCCAGATAACTGCCACACACTCCTTGCGGAGAGAAAGGAAAGAAAGGATTATCCATTTTGACCGGCCAATATAAGCTATAATAGTCATGAAATGCAAATAATGCAGCCAAAAGCTACACATAATATTCTGGCACCCACTCTATCACCCTACAAAGTGTGAAGTAAATCGGTATTAGCGTTTAGCCAGCAGAGCGTTTCAAAAAAGGTTAACCGAAAATGTCTGAAAATATGCAAATAAGCTATTAATATCATTTGAATATGCAAATAAGGCAGCCAAAAGCAACACATAATATTGCTGCGGCACCTCACTATCATCTATCAAGTTTGAAGTATTAATCGGGTTGGGATAGCGTTTTTTCAGCCTGCAGAGCATTTTATTTTTTACAAAGGTTAAACGAGTTCATAGGACAGACATACGGACATTACGGACGGGACGGACACACAAAAATTTTTGGAATAACTAGTATGTTGCCTCCATGAACATTCTGTTCAGGAGACACAAAAAAACTTACATAAAGTCTGTAATTAATAAAACACATTTAGGTATTACAGTGTACCTTGTGATTGAAATCTTATTTTATTGTTAAATCACATGATAACGTAAGTTACTAATGAAAATACAAGACTAAAGTGAAAGTGTGTGTGAAAATGAAACTTAACCCATCTACCTGAGCCATTTTAACATTTTTGATATTTTTCAAAAAGAAACTTTGAGGTGGTACTGTCTTTCAATTATGCATAATAAAAAAGTGTTTTGGTGAATTTCATTTTTTTCAATTTGTTCATTTCCAACTGCGCCATTTTAATGGTGTTGACCCACATGACTTCGCTTTGCAGTGTTTATGCATTGTTAAATCGGTGCAAAAATGTTATGAAATTGCGATCACAAATGGCTATGAAAAAATGTATTTTACACAGGAACTCTATGGAGATTTGGGCAGTAGAGGGCCACGATAAACAGATTTTTCGGAGTGCTGCACCTTTGTGATAGCTCTTGCATGCCCTTACTTATATCAAACTGTCAGAAATGTGCTCAAATTTAAAAATATTTTTAAAATTAAAGGAAACCATTGCGTCAAAACAGCTGTGTGTGTGATACGAAATTTCACTAAATCATAAATTATGCTAGTCCTTCCAAACGGGGTGGGGTTTTTTATAAAATTAGACCCATAATGTCTTCTGACAAATTTGGACCATATGTAAAACATGGTACAAATATATTGGTGTTTAATCTAGAGTGTTTAGAATAAATAGCTATATTTTTTTTATAAATTATGGTATCAAAACCATGACTGTATGAGAAAGCACTCAAATCTTTTGAAATGCCAAATTCTCAAATTCCCAGTCGGAACCAATCACCATCAAACTCAATATATTTTCATCCAGAAGGTGAATGACCCTGCGATGACCATTAGGTCAAGGGTTCAAGCAACAGCCAATTACCACACAGGATTGGTCAAAGGGAGCAGTTTAGTTTGAAGTTCAGCTGCAGAATTTAAACGCCAATACACTCTACACAGCAAAAAAATTGTAATTAGGCAAAAGGCTAAAAAACACAAGAAACCTCATGGTAGACTAGGGTGTCATTTAAACAATTTGGCATTTTGAATATATCAAAATTGGGAGAAAGAAACAGGAGAGAATTCAAAATCCGTCAAATAGCTGAGTAAGGCCAGGGAGGATAGCGAGCAAGCGATTGTAAGCGAAGCAGCAGAGGGATAACAGGCATTCTCGCATCGAAGATATCGTCAGGCGGTGGTGTGTGCCAGTTGCTATAGAAACCTCCTTGTGGTCACCAATGAGCTATGACCTTGGTAGATTCAGAGGCCCCCTCGTGAGAGTGAAATCCCCGTTATCGCCTAATAACCTAAGTGGGTGTGGGCGACAACCATGAAGAGGCTTCTAGCGCCCAGGGCCAAATGTCACCGCTAGGTTCTAGTGCTGAGCTGGTCTCCAGAGGGGGAGAATGCAGAGGTGCAGCCTTGCTTGAGGGTAGTCTGCTGGCTAAGTCCATGTTGGAGGTCAGCTCAGTGTAATGATTAATAATTTTCTAACAGATGATTTTTATTTTCGAATTAAGTCAAAGACCGTCAGCAAAATTACTCATTTCGGTAGATGATACCTTAAAATGAAGGAAATCTGACAATTCATTTGAATGATCATGGTATTAGACGAAACATTAATATGATTTAAATTCCTCGATATTCACCATGTAGAAGCAGATCGCATATTGTGTAACTTACGTTATGATAACATATGTTACATAACATTGGACTCCTTCATGTACATTCCTAGTAAATTGATCATTCAATCTAATGACATAGCCAATGTGAGAGCAAGCAATAAATGCATCATTTGAAAGCATACAGACCAACTTAAAGGTAAACTATCATAAACAATACAAGAAACAAAAGAGTCATGGATGTCTTAATTTGATCTAAAATGATTCAACTTAGGAGTTAAAGTGCCAAAATACTTTTCAGATCACATGAATGTATTTACTACCTAGAAATCAAACAAGGCGGTTCTCGAACCCACAAGTGTCCGCCTGAGGTTGACGCGATCACTTTGTTTTCATGCATGAAGTTTGAGCAAATGCTGAGTAGAAAGAGAATAAATGAACTGGAGAGACGTTGTTAACAAAGAGTCAAATGGGCTGGTCACAAAGGTCACATGAAGGTCACCAATGGTACACATGAGAGTCACAAGAAGTACATGAGTTCGTCACCAAGGTCCATAGAGGCGTCATCCCACCCCGACCACACACTCCCGACGCACCATGAACCACCCGACGCACCCTGACCCGACGCCACCTCCCTCACGCACACCCCATCCCTTCGCTCCACCCGACCCCCCACCCCCCTACCCCGGCACAAATTTGTGAATGGGCAAAGGTGACATGAGGTCACCAAGGGCACATGAGGTCATTCAAGGTCACATAAGGTCACATGAAGTCACTAGGGTCACACAGTCACAAAGGTCCATGAGCGTCACCAAGGGATCACATGAAGTAACAAGGTAATATGGGTAATCAAGGTTCACATGAGGTCATCAAGGTCACATGAGTCACCAAGGTCACGAGGGATCCCCAAGGTCACAAGAAGTCACCAAGGTCCGACAAAGTCACCAAAGGAGGTCACACAAGGTCACCAAGGTCACAGGACGTCACCCCCCCGCAACTACTATCGCCAACGCACCCCACCCTTCCCAATCCCCACCCCCAACACACCGCCACCCCGACCCCACCCATATGCACACCACCGACCCCTCCAGACCACCCCACACTCCCCAACACACCCACTTTCACCACTACACCAACACACCCCACCCTGCCCCTGCTCCCCCACCCCCACCCTCCCCCTCCCCACACCCCACCCTGCCCCCCCCCTCCCCACCCCCACCACCCTGCCCCCCTCCCACAACCCCCCATTCGCCCTCCCCAACACCCCCCCCTTCCCCCTCCCCACACCCCCACAACCTTTCCCCCCACCCTCGTTCCCCTCCACCGCCACCCTCCCCCTCCCCAACACCCCACCCTCCCCCTCCATATGAATTCACACACAAGATGTATGTGGAGGGTATTTTTTTGCATGTAGCAAAGAATTTAGCCATCTCCGATGTACCATTTATTAGCGATTCAGCAATTACGCATTATTTAATTAGCTCATTTTCATACCTACGCCGCATGTTACAGAAAGTTTTCAAATGGCAAAGATGCGCACCATAATGGGTTTTTCGTGTCGTGAAGGAATTTGATATCTGATTACCGTTTCAAAATATAGGCTATGTACGCTGATTTTTGCATATTAATCATCTCATTTACATATTTAATTTGTCCCGAAATAGGCCCAACATCTATCACAGGGTCGAGAACTCTTTTAACCCGCTTCCTTCCCCCAAGTTACAACATCATACGACGCCTTACGGAACTCCAGATAACTTGCACACCATCCTTGCGGGGAAAGGATTATCATTTTGACCGGCCAATATAAGCTAAGAATATTCATGAATCATGCAAATAATGCAGAGGCCAAAAGCTAAATAATATTCTGGCACCTCCCTCTATCATCCTACCCAAGTGGGAATTAATCGGTATTGCGTTTAAGCCACAGGAGCATTTCCAACATGTTAACCGAATGTCTCGAAAATACTCAATTAGCTAATTAATAATTCATGCATATTCAAAAATGGCAGCCAACGCCTACACATAATATTGCTGCAACCTCCCCTATCATCCTATAAGTTTGAAGTAAATCGGGGATAGCTTTTAGCCTGCAGAGCATTTTTAAAAGGTTAACCAAGTCAAACGGACGGACATACGGACTTACGGACATACGGACGGAGGACACACACAAAATTGTGGACTAGTAATGGTTGCCTCCATGAACATTCGTTCATGCGACAACAAAACTCATAAAGTTTGTAATTAATAAAACACATTTGAAGGTTTACATTGTACCTTTGTGATTGAAATCTTCATTTAATTGTTAAATCACATGATAACGTAAGTCACTTAATTGAAAATACAAGACTAACGGTTGAAGTGTTTGGTAAAAGTCAAAATTATCGCAAGATACATGTTGATATTTTTCCAAAAGAAACTTGAGGTACTGTCCTTTCATTTATTAATAATAAAAGTTTTTTTGGTGATTTCATTTTTTTTTTCCATTTGTCCATTTCCACTTGCGCCGATTTTAAGGTTTTTTTTAATTATACAAAATCAATTGATACTGCAGTGTTTAATATTGCATTAGTTAATCTGTGCAAATGTTATGAATTGAACACAATGCTTTATGAAAAGGTAATTTTACACAGACTCTATGGAGGATTGGGCAGTAGAGGGCACTATAAAAAACACGATTTTTCTGAGTGCTGCCCCTGTGATAGCTCTTTGTCATGTGCCCTTACTTATATCAACTTGTCAACTGTGCTCAAATTTTTAAAAATATTTTAAAATTAAAGAAACATTTTGCAGTCAAACAGCTGTGATACGAATTTTCACTAAAGAATAATTTATGCTATCCCTTCCACGGGGTATTTTATGAAATTAGACCCATAATGTCCTTCTTGACAAATTTGACCATATGAAACCATTGTACAAAATATGTGGGTTTAATCTGAAGTGTTTAATAAATAGCTATATTTTTTATAAATATGTATCAAACTTACGTATTAGACAGCACCAAATCTCCTTTGAATGCCAATTCTCAAATCCCAGTCGTCGGAACCAATCACCATCACCTCATCTATCTTCATCCAGAAGGTGAATGACTGCTGATGACCTTAAGGCAGGTCCAGCACAGCCAAACCCAGCACAGGATTGGTCCGAGAGCATTCAGCTTGAAGTTCAGCTGGAATTTTAACTCCAATACACTTCTACACTCTAACAGCAAAAAAAATTGTTTAGGCAAAAATCTAAAAACACAAGAGACCCTCATGTTAGACTAGTTGTAATTAACATTGGCAATTTTGAATATCTCAAAATTTGGGAGAAACAGAGAGAATAGATCCTTCCAATAGCTTATGTAAGCCATGGAGGATAGCGAGCAATCGATGTAAGCGAGCAGAGGGATAAACAGGCATCTCGCATCAAAAATATGTCAGGCGGCGTAACAGTGCCATAGAAACCTCCATTTGCCTGGTCACCAATGAAGCGATTACCTTGGTAGCTTCAGAGGCCTCTGAGTGAAATCCCCCGTTATCATCGCCTAAATAACCTAAGTAGGTTGTGGGCGACAACCAGATAGCTTCTAGCCGCATGCCAATGTCACCGCTAGTCTAGAGTGCTTGATCTGGGTCCTCCAGAGGGGAGAATCAGATGGTGCAAGGCCTTGCTTGAGGGTAGTCTGCTGGCTAAGTCCATGGTTTGAGTCTCAGGAAGGTAGTTAAGAGAAGTCCTCCTTCGCGTCCTCAGAGTCTGGTGAATCCCTTCACCGAGAACCTTAGACTACTGAGTAGCATCCTTGAATCTATCCCACAGAAGAAACAGGCCTGCCCAAGCTAAGGTGAAAGGAGGGGGAACCTGATGTTGAGCTACCAATCTCTGCACTCGGCTTTGGAACACAAGACAGACCAATTTGGGCAAAAAAATTTACCGTTAAACATGTAGCATAAAAACAAAAATGTTGGTCTACATGGACACCCCACCCCCACCCCCATACACTGACTGTTAATCAACATTAACTACTTAATACTACTATTGGCTTTAACCATTGACTACGTGCTGAAAATTGAAGTTTCGCAGTTGTTTAAATCTAAACAGAAAATAATTTGAAGCATATTTTATGTCTCTGTAAAGCTAGTGTAACAGAAGAGAAATTCTTGGACTGTTCCATTCTTAGAATGCAGCCCATCCAGAATTTCCTAATACTTAGCTTTCGGGCAAAGGGTCCTCTCGTGAAGGACTAACCCTAGACCATGCATACCTGCCAACATTGAAATCCCAAAAAAAATCAAAATCATTGCCACCATACCGCATCACGAAGCCCAATGGTTGGGTCTATTTCTGATCCACTTTTTCGGGCCTCTAGTGGAGCACACAGTGGCATAGTCTTTTGTTTTTGAAGGCTGCAGGAGACTCAGGAGCACAAAATATTTCAGGTCTTTTCTGTTAATATTTCAAGATTTTGTTGAAATTTTCAGAATGAGTATCTCCCTATTTTTTGCCATTTGGAAAGTTCAAATTTGATGATTTCTATCAAACTGAGCAGGTTTGCGGGCCAGGTATGCCATGTTTAAGTTAGATTCCATTCGTAATACACTTAAGTACTACCTTCCTACTTACTGGCAATAAGAAGTATGCATTTTTTGTTTCCTAGACCACAATGAAGTGGTCTAGTTGGTTAGTTAGGATTTGATTAACTCTCTGCGTCCCCGCATTTTAGTCAAAGACACACAAATTTGGAACTTTTTGGCTGCCCTTATCTGCACATCTATCTTCGCAAAAGGCACCCTATTTCACAAATTGGCACGTGGTTTCTGGCACGCAATGCACAATGTACAAAGTTTCAAACTCTGCTACTTTAGAGGCATGCAAGCCAAACACAGTCCTACTACACTAAGTGGGCCCAATTTCCCAGAGATTCTTGCTTCTAAGGGGCTCATGTGCAGTTAAATTTCCAATTAGGCTATCTTTGGACAGTTTGCAGGCACTCAATTCCTCCTGCACCTTAATATAATTTTAGGGGGTTCACTCATTTTCGCAACAACCCGTTTGCCCGGCCTGCCCTCGGGCTAAATCGAATGTTTTACTCCTGAAAAATCCAGAAATGACCCTTGTTTACACATCTTATTTGCATGGTTTGTACTTAAATCCTCCAACATAGCGGCAAAAGTCTCATCTTCAGGCCATTTCACACTTGGAGGAAAAAACACGATCAAAGTATGCTGATGGATGTTTCGTTGACAAAATAGGGTGCTTTTTAAATACAACAGAATATTTTAAAGCATGTTTTGTATTTATTCAACACATATTCCGATTTTTTGTCTTACTATCAAGTATATCGGGCTTCAAATATTTACTTTGAAACGTAATAGCTGTAGCAGACATGCGCATTGTACACACCCCTATTTCTTTCTACATCCTAACCGAAAAGTGATCAGAAATCAATCACTGCAGGGCATTAAACGATGTTTATGACCGGCTCTCAATCAATCACAAATGCAGAAATCTCCTGATGATGTGTGAACTTCCTTTGATAAATATGTCCAACAAATGTAATGTGCCAACAGACTATTGTAAGCCAGATTGCTGACAAAGCCAGAGTAGACATGCCAGAGCATACAGCAATGATAAAGTCATAGACCCAACTGACCATCGTATTTGATAACGCACACCGGCATTAATGCAAGCATGAGCTAAAAACATTTGGTCTGTGCCTGCTTGATTTATACTGATATTCAAGTGTCACTGTCCAACACTACCCTATCAACACGAACAAATCTTAAACCGCCATGGCGGTATCATGACGGATTGCTTTTTCTCCCTAGGGGTATGTGCAGCTCTGGGGCGTGGAATATATCGGGGTACATTGTGTATGTATAGTCTATACTTTACGCAAAGAAGGTTAGACAAAAAGTCCCCATAGTCAGTCTGGCTGCATGGAAGGCACTTGAGCTAAGTGGACTGTTTGCCCCAAACCTCAAAAAAACTCCATATCGGGCATTAGGTGGTCGCCTAGGACTTAGAGGCATATAGTCTAAACCTTTCATTCCTAGACAAACTTATATTGAGTTTGTCAGACCCAGGGAGGACCCCGGGGGAATGAATTACCTTGTTAGTAAGGTCTTGTCCCCTCCTACACTATACCTCAAGTTTGGCTACTTTTTAGTCATCTAGAAAAAAAATATAGCAAAAGGTTTAACCTTTTGGGTTGAAATGTTGACCTTTTTGACATTTGCCCACCCCTGTCAGAACCAGGTAGGTCCCTGGGGGGAATGAATTACTGGTTTAGTAGGGGCTTGTCCCCTCCTACATTATACCTAAGTTTGGCTACTCTAGTTTATCTATAAAGAAGATATGACAAAATGGTTTACCTTTTTTGTGAAATGTTGACCTTTTTTTTCACCTTCCTCCCCCCCCCCTGGCAGACCCGAGGAGGTCCCTGGGTGAGTATTAAATTTAAAAACGACTGCACACAATTGTGTTATAATCGTGTCATTACGTTTTATCATTAGATTACGTTTAAAAACATCAACCTTAAAACATACATCACAATAAACTCCTTAATCACAACCTTTTTAAAAAGTTTAAAATATTTTACAAATCGTCCTCCTTCAGAAATTTATACCTGAAGGCCTAATATCTGAAATAATGTTTACAATCTGTGACCTAATATTTTCTCTACGAATACGCATAATCAACGCACTCAAATAATACATGTTTCACAGAAAGAGCACAATCACAAGGAATACACAACCGAGGGACTGGCTCACCTCAAAGCAAATAACTATGGGTCTTATAAGTATGACCAATTTTACACTCGCGCGAATACATCTCGTCCCTACGTCCAATCAAACCTGAACTACCACAGCTCCAAAGTGGTTGAAAAGCATGCATTTTATATTCTTAGGAAATGATCCCCCAGCATTTGCCCACTATTTCTGATATACAGCTATTAACTGAAGCTAAATCTGTCAGGGAAATCTCAATGTTTGTTATAATCATATTAAGGGCTTCTTCTTCGCCAATACATCCACCTTTTCATTGCCTTGAATACCAATGTGACTCGGAATCCAAGCTAAACAACGATTTATTCAATTGAGACAAATTGAAGAATACTTCCAACAACTCACAATATCGGGATAAGACATTCTCTGCCTTTTTTCAAAGCATAAGAACCTAGATAGTGAATCAGTAAATATAAATGAATGACCCTCATTTGAATTTTCAGCTAATTCTAGGGCCAAACTTAATGCCTTTCCAATTCAGCCTAAAATAGAAGCATTATCAGGTAACCTAATCGACTATGATCACGCCGACTTAAATCAGCTGCAGCAGCCTTTTTCCAAAACCTAGACCCATCTTAAAATGCTCGGATGTTAGATTTTTATGCCGCAGATCATCACATTTAGCTTGAAAACTAGATCATCATTAAACCTCCTCTTATATTTGACCTAAATTTATGTCATATCAAGTTCAACTTTGTCCAAGGAGACTAATAGGAATCACATGAAGCAATGTTATCAGCATTAGGACTACTGGTGAAAATCCCTCTGGTATCCGGATCCCAAAAGATGGAATAGCATTAGTTAACTGTATAGAGTTGAAATTTAGTCGAAAGGTGCTCTCATGTGTTTGGGATATCAGCATTACTTTTAAGTTTTAGAGCATTTGAAGAGCTAATTTTTCCCATCTTAGATGTATTGGAGGTTCATTAGCTTCGACATAGTAGCTTTTCATAGGAAGGTACGAAGCACCCAGCATAGTCGTAAAGACCCTTGATCTGATAGGTTCAATGCGTTTTCAATATACTACGAGCCAAGAACATCCACAAATGCCCAACCATAATCCAATTTTGATCTCACAATGATCTATAAAGCGAAGCAAAACTGAGCGATATCTTCTACACCCCAGTCCATCTTAGTAACTACTTTTAAAATAAGATTCAGACCTTTTTGACATCTCTTTCCGCAAATAGTCAATTTAGCTTTGAAGGTTCACTTTTACTGTCCAATAGTAAGCCCAGATTTAGTCTGGAAACGACTGGAATCCGAGAACCATTCCATTTAATTCTGGGTCAAGTGAAGCTCTTTTGTTGCAAACATGCATCACACACAAACAGTTTTAGTTTTTAGAGAAACGAAACCATTTCATCAGCCCACTGTTGTATCTTATTCAGGTCGCAAACAATACCGACACAACATGATGTCCTCATACAAAACCATCACAATACAGATTCAATACGAACAAGTTGGTCAATATACTACTGCCTGCGAAACCACCTTTGCACTTAGATATCCGTCCATTACTTTCCAGAACCAAACAAGACGAATCATTAATCATCCTTTTCCATGGTCTTACCCATAAACAACTAGTACGGAGATTGACGATAATTTGTTGCCTTGGTCGCATCTTTCCCTGGTTTCGAAACAGGAATAATTGTAGCTGCACGCCATACATTTGGGAACATCCCAGACTCCCATATATTATTAAATATCAGCATACAAAAGGGATTCTTGTGAAGATGCTTAAAGAAATTGATAATGGGATTTTCATCTGGTCCATGGCAGTATCATTACCATTTACTAATAGAGTCATTAAGCTCTAAACATCGAAATGAACTTTATACGCCTCTGCATCATTGATAAATTCTATTTCTGTTTTTTACAGTCAGTAATTTTTAAATCTTGAAATGTCTCTCGAGATAATGAATTAGCTTTGGAAAGAATTTGTGTGTTCAAATTCATCTTCCAATAAATTGGCAATAACCTGAGCTCCGTACCTTTACTACCATCAGATTTATCTAGATGAAAATGGTATTATTCAATTGTTTTCCCACTTTTTCTAACCATATCCCAAGCTTTTTAACAGGATTTCTAAAATTAATTGTATCACATATTGCCTCCAGACTACCCGTTTACTTTTTTTAATACTGCGACGAGCTTTCAAGCCCGGGCGCTTTGAATATTTTCTTTAAGTTGTTCTTTGTTGTCGATTTTTAAAACCTGCATGCACTTTTGCGACAAACAATAGCGACTTTACATTCAGCAATAAACCATGGCTTGTGTTTACTATAACTTTTGAAGACGACTTGGGAATTGGATTTATTGGCTATAATCAATCAAAATGTCCCGTGAATTGAAGACAAGGAGCTTCAAATGTTTAACAAAGCTTGCCTATTAATAAACTAAACATGCTTCATTAAACTCTGGCCATTTGGCCTTATGAAGTTGCCATGTAGGAACTCGCCCTTCAGGCATTGGCTTATTATATCTATAATATTGGAATGATCACTACACTACCACACTGATCATCATGAACTCCCCCACAAAGTCCATCAAAATAGTATGGAACAAATTGATCAATCAATAGCTGATGTAGTACCAGTCGCAGAATGGATGAATTTACTATACCCATCATTCAATACAATAATCGGAGTTCTTCTCCAATAAGAGTCTACAAATAACCCCCAACCGCTTGGTATCCTTGCAACCCCAAAACCCCAAAGTTCACTATGGGCATTGAAGGTCACCTACCAAAAGGAAGGGCGACGGCAGTTGACCATCAAATCATAAATCATCTAACCTAATTTTATTTAGGATGATTTACACAAACAAACATTAGTGTGCGTTGAAGAGTACTTTAACAGCAACTTTTCTTCCAAATTTGGTATGGTTGTAAGACAGAATGAGGACTCCACCCTTAATCAGTTATAGATGACCCTCCAATAGCGCTATTATCCACTGGGGATACAGCTGTTTTGTTATAAGAATCGTACCCCTTAAAACAACCTTATTAGAATAACTGTCTTTAAGACGAGTTTCTTGAAAAAAACAAAAAAAAAAAAATAGATGGGTATGGTCAGTTTAAGGCATTTAACTTCGTCATAATGGGTCTAAGCCCTCTGCAATTCCATTGCAGAATTGCACATTGTTGGAAATGTATACTTTTTAACAGCATTAGAGGACCTCTTCCTACCATCACTAATTGGTTAAGGTGTTGCAGGACACAAAAGTCCGTGCCCTCCTCATCACCTGACATAAGTGCATCAAACTTATTATAAAGCTGAATAGGATCCGGTGATCCCTTTGAATTCCTTAATGATTGAGAATGTTTAGTATGACTGGTTTCTTTGACGAGTCAGAATTAGGTGGTTTAATTTATTGGGATTACCTAGTTTCCTAGTTTCTTTGGCTTGTGAGAGCTAGGTTGACCTTTATCAGGTCCTCCATTTTTAATTTTTTATTTCTTTCATTTTGGTTTTCTTTTTCGGTTTTTTTGTTTTTTTTAATTATACATTTTTAAAACTTAGTTTGAGATGAACTTGAATTGTTTCTTACAGGATCTCTAGGAAGACTACAGATCTACTTAGGAGGCAAAAGTCATCTTATTGCCATATTCTTATCACTGTCCTTTTTCCTGACAATTTTCATAATACTGTTTGATGATGGGCACATCATTATGCAAACAAGAATCTGTTTGGAAAATGATGTCTTAGAAGGAATTGATTTTTGCCACTTTTCTCACAACATAGCATAATCTTTTGATCCGGTAACCTGTGAACGAAGAGTATCTTCTCTGGGCCTTTTTATAAGTCATGTTACCGGTCCTTTGATTTTTGGAGTTCCTTTTTCTTCCTACCCATTTATGACAGATCTATAATGCCGAGTGATTACCACTGCAATTCACACATTTTGCAGGTTCCTGTACAATTTGTATCATTGTGGCCCTCTTTGCCACACTTTTCACCAACTTCTGACCTTCTACAATACGCCTTAAAGTGGCCACAAACTTGAATTTAAACATCTTTGTAGGGCTATGGATGTAATCCTCACTTGCACCTTAAGGTAACCCCCTTTTACTGACTTGGGTTTTTTAAGTTAGCGCCTTGAGGGAAGTATCCAAGTACCCTACTGGATTTTTTTTACCATCTCTTGTAATCATAATTCTATTAATATGGGTGACATTTTGAGATGCCAGCCAACCCACTCAAACTTTCATCATCAGACCCATTCTTTAATATCTGACATTTATTACACCCTTCTTATAGAGTTAAGATTTCTATGAGAGTAACTCTAACTGGAACTTGGGCACGCATGGTAGTCATTTTGAGTTATCCCGACTGAATCTTTCCGGTGTCCAACCTCCACCAAAATATCCCCAGACCTGAGTTGCTTGATATTTCTCACATTGCCAGCCATGCCTCAATACCCTTGCTTACGCAAAAGGGGAAAAGATTTTGACAGGGTGGTTATCAATCAAGGCCTTCAATCTAAAAAGTGGCGGCCATAATCATCAACTACAGGAATCCGGATCACAATCTCTTGTTAAACCGTTACCAGGATTTTTTTGTCAGGTTGGGTTGTTGAGAATTCATAATTAAAAGTATTGAGATTCTCTCCAAGCTCCCCACCCCCACGTCGGCCCCAACCAGGGTACACAATACATGTAGTGGCAAATCCTCACTCACTTATGCCAAGAATACCCCAGAGATATACTACTCAGGAAACTAAAAAAGGAAAAAAAAAGGCCCTCCTCATTGATTGGACCTGTTAGCGCCGCCTGCTAAAGGCCCAAGAAGCAATTACGTAACAAGGGTACATAGTACCCCAATATGTCTCCATACACAATCATTAGCATAATGAGTCTTTAATACAAGACCCAACCAACCGGTTGGTTGAATCCAGAACTAAACAACCTCTCGTCTTGGAGAATTTGAGGCCGAAGCAGTGTGTTGATTCCACTGCACCGCAGCACAGCTTCACCTCACTGCCGGATCCCTCTCCTCCTCCGACACGAGTCGCAACTCACGTCAAACAAGTTGTCCCTTTTAGGCGCCTTTTACCGACATGCAGGTAAACACATCGGGCCAATTCTTACCCCGAACCCGCAGGAATGTAAACAATAAATACAACACACATCCCATACAAAAATTTCTGTTAGGGGGATCAAGCTTAACCCCCCAGGATTTTTTATAAAAAAAACCATGGATTTTAATGTTTAAGCTATCATAAACACAGAAAATAAAATGGTACAGGAATGATCATAATCTAAACAATTAAAAACAAACACAAAAAACAAACAATTTATCAATTACTAAATTAAAACATCTCAGATATCTAAAACAGTTCCCCACGGTATATACACCAATTTCAACCAATATCATGATGGAGCAAGCAGTCAGGTCTCTTGGACGAGAATGTCCCATTTAGTCCGCCTCTTACGACAGCAGGAACCGCGGATCAATTCTTCACCCCTAACCCGCAGGGGGCCCCCTTTAGAGTTCCGGCCTCTTACGACATGCGAAACCACGGGAGCCAATGCTTAACCCCGAACCCGCAAGGGGTAGGAGGTCCCTGGGGGAATGCATACATTGTTAGTAGGGACTTGTCCCCTCTTACAGTATACCTAAGTTTGTTGCTCTAGCTCATCTGGAAAAAAAGTTATGGCAAATGTTTTACCTTTTTTTGTATCCAGACACACATACTGTAACACAACACAATACATACATCCATCCATCCATCACTCCATCAGACCTTGGCCATTTCATAGAGCCGGATTTGCTGTGGCAATCCGCCATACTAAACTTTTCTTACCAAAGGCAAAGACCCATTGCGATTGTACCCCTCTGGTGTACATAGGGATGAGAGGTCAGAGAACCATCCTAACATGTCATCTCAGGTAGACATTCCCAGATAGAGACAGTTAAATTGGTAACGTAAGTACAGGCCCAGCCAGTATTGTAAGTCACAACCACTAATAACCACACATATAATAAACCTTTACTTCCAAAGTCAAGACCCATTGATTGTCCCTCTGGTGTACAGTATGGGAATGAGAGCAGAGACCATCCAACAATGTCCTCTCTGAACATGTCCCTGACAGACACAGCTTGAGTTGTAATGTAGCATCAGGTAACGGTTGTCTTGTGTCTTGTCTAATTTGTACTTGCTTCGGTGTCCACTGCCAATTTTCTCTGTGTAACTTGGTGGCCATGGATCTGCAAAGAGGGAAAAAAGTTTGAGGGGTCAGTGACAAAAGATCTTAGAACTAGGGTAATAAACTTAATCAGAAATAAAGAGAACTCCGACAATAAATGAAGATGTAACTCTTTCATCATTGTTTTTTGGTCCTGATTCCTCCAATGTGATTCAGACTGCTTTCATCAGCAAACACTGTACATTTATTTCTCTCTCTTCTCCTCCCTCTCTCCACTTAGAGTTAAAAGTGAATTCTTTCAATGAAATGGAGACACTCTCACCTCAGAATTGAGACTTCTAAATGCCACTCTCAAGCCAACACTCATCACCAATCCACGGGTCCACAGAGAGCCACAGCTTAAGGTTACGACTGATAGATCCAAGGCCAACATTCACACAGCATTCAATACCAAGACACTCAGTACTGTATTGACAGACACCCCCTTTGTAAAGTTTCTGGGATAAATGGGTGGATCTGGCAAATGTGGACAAGCTAAAGAAAAAGTGCAGATCACGATATTAAATTTCTGACCTTTAAAAGCAGGTTCCATTCACACATCATTCAGTGCCAAGAATATTACTTATCAAATATGGTAAAATACACTTATTTAACCATTATGGCAACTTTTTTCACATTCATGAAGAAGCATAATAAGGATTTTTCATTCAAATTAATTTTTTCCCACAGTTTTTATTATTCAGTTAATAGATATAAGTTTACAGTTAACCAAAGAATTTAAAAAATTCCGGTTTTGTCCCCCGTCAACGGGGTGGGCCGGATACACCTCACACTCAGCAACGCTGCTGTGTGAGGATTTATTTGGAGTCACAAGTCATTGACGGATTCCCTTCCTGACGCCAATCCACATTTTTCGGCGGTGGGCCTAGCCTTTGTGAAACTATTCCCACCATAGGGGCAAGGCAGCTGTGCTGGATGGCCACCAAGCCTCCAAAGTCTGACTGCCGCTTGTAGGAAATATTCTTTTTCATTCTACCAGGGTAACCAGCTACCCTCCTCATCAGATTTCCTTAGAAAATTGATGGGGGTGACAGTTTAGTGCCGACAACTCGGCCCTGGGACAGGTAGTACTGGTTACCAGGATACCAGTAGCAGGCCTAAAAGGAAACCTGACCTGACCTGACTTGCAACAAGCCCCATTTTTTTTCCAGGCACAATCAGTGGTTTATAAGCACATTATTTGTGCCCATGCAGCAGTTATTTCAAAGGCTTGCATGGATGCTCTGGCTAAATGAGAAAGAGAGGTGTTCCAAGAGTTCCAAGGCAAAACCCTGTTGTTGTGTGGGCGCGCATCTCAGTCACTTCAGTCTAGCAACGAAATACAGAGAGCTTCATAAAATTGATAATACTACTGCTACAGCACTACTACAACTGTTTTGGGGGTTGGTGGTTGGCAAGGGACGATGTTATTATGTCAATTGACCCCCAGAGGCCCCATGAAAAATTTGCTGTTATGGTGATTTAAATCTGAAAATGGTATGTATTAGTTTCATAAACATGTTAACCATGCATTTGTTGGGTATGAATAACTCTTTGAAAGGGTTTTATAGCAGATAAAATTGGAAATCATTTAAAAGCAAGAATTCATGAGAGAATACTATGGGTTAGTAAAATTGGACAGCTGAAGAATAAGAATTGTAAAAGCAGTGTATACGACAAGAATGAAAAATTCTAATATAGATTCTTTAATACCCGGTTATTTCAATTCCATATTTCTTTTACCTGCTGACCAAATCATTCACCCTTGGTTTTTAAAATTTTTTTTTAAAAATTATTTAAACAGCAGTTGTCCATTCTTCAGTGATAAATGTCATACCTTTTTTTCCCAACATAAGTCAAAGTAAATGGGAAACAGTAATTTCAAACATTCTCAAATGATACATGTACAAGAGTACATGATCAAAATGCAAAAGCTATTAATCTGTGATTGGTATCAAGTCACACTGATTCACTACCTTACTTTTTGCCATCTGAGGCCACACTTGGTATAGGAACACAGTGCTGTGGTGGGTCCACTGCCGGGACTATGCCCATCACCGTTATAATTGTTCCTTACCTGGTTTCTTCCACCAACTAAGACCACATGGAACAGGAAACGCACGGCGTGGTCGTCTCATGCTAACTGGTACACACACTGCAGGGACTATAGCCCATCACTTATATTTTCCTTACCTGGTTTTCACCAACTAAGACCACAAGTGAACAGGAACGCAACTGCTTGGTCTTATCATGCTAACTGGTACACACACTGCAGGACTATCAGCCAGTATGTTTCCTTCACATAATACTCATATTCCCTTACCTGATTCTTCACCATCTAAGACCTCAATCTGACACAAGAACCACTGCTGCATCTTATCATGTTTCCTGGTAAACTCAGTCAAGCTATGCCTTAATTTTCTCACCTTTATTCTTATTTTCCTCACTGGTTTCTTCCACCATCTTAGACCATCCCTGGTTAGGAACACACTGATGTGGTCTTATCATGTTCACTGGTACAAACTCAGTGCATCGCTATAGCTTTCAGGTTCATCAATCACGCTTCAAACCGTAGTGGACTCTTGCTTGTCAATCCTCATAAACACCAGAAATTTATAAGTTATCAATCCAGCAATACATTTTAGAAAATAGATTAGTGCGCTAAGCTTGTTTTGGCTTTTTAATCAGCCATATGGTAGTGAGGAAGGCCCATCTCTGCCACATTTTTGACAATATACTAACAGACTGAATATTCAATAATGAGGCTATACCTCACCTGGTAATGTATCCAAAGGCCGTAGTGGCCATCCGCCATGCAGTATGGCAAATTGTCACTTCTGCTCATCAATAATCACTAATGTTACCAGATGGCTCCCCAGCAACTTCTCTCTAACCCTCATAGGAAAGATCCAGGACTAGAGTTTTGTGGTTGATTAGTTGAATCCCAAACCTGAAAACGCACAATATTGCTGACGGGTTATACACCAATAGAGCACGATATAAATACATATTTTTATTATTGTGATATTACCCTCAATTTTAGATCACATATTATTCTTAATTTTATTTGAGAAAAGATTTCTCATAGGAAAAGTACTTTGTTTACTATAAAACAAAAAGAAATGGGATTCCCCTAGTGCTGTTTTGAGGGATGCACCTGTTTGTTTACAACTAGACCAGGTGATTGGGAATTTCCAAAGTGTAAAACTTAGAAACTGAGTCAACTTGTTTTTGCTTAAGATCAAAACATTTTGCATGATCGGGGATTCCCCCATGTAAGCAATATGAAGTAATGTAATTAATGTAATTCCATATTGGTCAGCTAGTGTAAGGTTATGTTTATGCAGATATGATGTAATTATAGTGTTTAGAAAGGGTAATCTCGCTGTGTGCAGTTAAATAGTACTTGTGACTGAAGGCCTGAGGCCAGCAGTTTGTAATCTGAAGCTATACAGTATAGTTATAGGCTATTTTTAACCCACATAGTGCCAGGATTTATACTTGGATGCCGCCGGAGCTTGATAGCTACATTGTCTACTGTCGTCTTTTTCAACTTTGCAAGCCAAGAGCTCAGTTTTGGCAAGAAAAGGTATTCAGTTTGTGGTCCTATATGGGGATATAAGCGACAGACTGATGGTGGTGGTATAATACCTGATTTTATTATGGTGAACATTGTGTCCGTCGAGGGAAAGCCCCGTCGTCTTGAACTGCTTAACAAAATTCTCTTCAAGTCTCAGAAGATTCCCCATGGAATATACCATGGATATTGATGGGATGAACTTATTCGCTGTCATTTTGGAGTCTTCGCTGTGAGGACATATCACATCGTTGAACTGCAACGCTTCTTGGGGACATTAGTGGACATTCTTGTTTACCAATTAAGGTATCACATATATAGACCCTATTCAATATGACGTCAGCCACCAGACTGTTGGGCACGATGCATACATTCCAGGACTACAATTCCTTAAGCCTTCAATCGATCCATGTTTAGCGAATGCACAGGGATCATTGACAGGTGAATGTCTTGTAGTACTGGAATGTACGCATCTTGCCCACCAACAGGCTGGCATTGAATATGGTCTATTTGTGTGTAATCTTACTGTAATGTTGTTTGGACATACCAAATTCTGACTAAACCACCAATCAAAGATCATAAAAACTGTTATTTTCTAAAATTTAGATCACTTGTGCACATGCTCATTTATTTGGTGTTTGAAAGTTAT
>JAMKCH010063459.1:0-20937 GCA_023653785.1 Ophioderma brevispina
TTGCAAGAAACCCTCACTACACTGCCTACTGTTTGACTTTTCAGCGCGCTAAACAAATTGATTTCCGCGAGAAAATACCAGGCAAATGCATGATGCGCGCGCACTCACTTGACGCAGCGACAGCGGTGGTGGAGTGTCAAGCTTGCCACTTTCTGGAGCGTCCGTGTTATGAGAAAACTGCCTACCGAAGATTATTTTGTATACTCTTTTCTGAATTGCTTGATTGCCTCCTTAGGCGATAACCCTTGAATGCCATACCACCTAAGCTACTAGAGAATTGGCCTGATGTAACCGCTGAACACCACACTGAGCTCCTCCGCAGAGGAACCCGTAAAAACGGTAGGGTACGCGTAGCATGAACAACCCGGAATTTGCTTTTGTTAACATCAGTCGCCGCTGAAAACATTCCATTATAAGATCATTCTGAAGCACACAAGCTCATATCAGTAATTTAAATTGACCATATCAGTGATTTGTAGAATCAGGATTTTTCCATGGCTTGTAACAAGTATAAAGTATCTTAATACCCTACAAGTAAATAAGACCGAAAGCAACATATAATGGCAACATCTGATACCTTTAGTTCACTTCTGTCCCGTATGGATGCACTTAACTCATAGGGGTAAATCCCGGGGGGGGATTGGGGGGATACATCCCCCCAATATTTTGATTGAGGGGGGTGGTAAATACGATCACCCCACCCCCCCAAAGTTGGATGCCTGTTAGTGTTTGGACCAAAAAATAACCATTCAATTTACAATAATAGTTTAACAATAGTAAAATTTTCGCGCGCTTTGCGCCGCTTTGTTGTTCTAATTACAATTAGCTTAGAAATGGCAAACTTTGTAGCGCGCTTCGCGCGCACATGTGCTAGTGATGCATCTTTTCAGCAAACACTGGTCCATTCCTTAAATTTTTACCAAAACTGTTTATTCTAAATTTTTACCAAAACCACCCCCCCCCCCCAATGTACAAAAAGAAATTTACGCGACTTGGCACTTACTGCAACGCGTAACTTCCAATGGAGCTCTGCCAAGTTTTAGTTGGAAAAATACTTCCTGAGAATTCGACACACGTATCCGTCACGTTTAAGTTATTTCTGCAAAATTTTAAATATTTCGACTCCTTCGGGTGGATCACTGATAGTGTCTTTACCTCTAGGTAGTGGGCTACCAGGGAAACGGCTAAAACACCATTTTTAAAAATATACTTCTGACCAGCAGCTGAATTTTATTTTTCAGTCTTTTATTTGGCCTAATGGTACATGTGGAACTGTATTTTGGTGACAATTACATGCAATCTTGCAACCAAGTTTTTTCTAAATTAAAATTGTATGAAGATTCCAAAAATCAAGGGTGTCATTTTAAAGCGTGTTTTGGGGTATTGTAGGGGGCAAGGTTTATACAGGGTCAAAATATAAAAAGGGTCAAAATGTGTTTTTATCCCCCGGCTTGAAAAGCATAGGGGATATTGCGATAGCGCGCATGTCCGTACGTTTTTCATGTCTCCTTCGAAAAGTTTAAGTCCGATTTAAACCAGACTTGAGGTTAAGGTGCACTGGTGCAGTAGGGGCCCGAGTAGGGGTTCGTTCATATGTGGATGATATCAAAGGTCATAGACCAATGTCAAAGATCATCTGAGGTCATGGTT
The DNA here is from genome assembly GCA_023653785.1 of Ophioderma brevispina. NCBI lineage: Eukaryota > Metazoa > Echinodermata > Ophiuroidea > Amphilepidida > Ophiodermatidae > Ophioderma > Ophioderma brevispina. The sequence continues at coordinate 1,651 of JAMKCH010063459.1, forward strand.
TATGTGTATGTGTGTGTGTATGTGTGTACTTACTAGAGATACATTGTTGGAGTATTTTCTGGTATAAAGAGACATTGTGGGAGTATTTTTACATTGTGGGTGTATTTTTTCTTCATTGTGGGAGTATTTTTACTAGAGTTACTATGTTACGAATTGTCCTATAACGGAATAAACTGTAATCTAGTATTGAGGTTTATTCCGTAAAAGAGTAGAAAAGAGGATTTTTCTAGTTTATTAACTATATAGGCCTGCGGCGCAATCCTCTTGGCTAAGAAAAGTGAGAAAAACTCTAAAAAAAATGGGAAAAAAATGAAAAAATCTTAAAAAATGTCTAAAAAAGTGTCTTTTTAAGAGAAAAATCTCAAAACTATATAGGTTTTGAAATCTTCCTTATATAGTTTTGAAAAAGTGTATTTTTCTGAAAAAATGTCTAAAAAAGTCTCTTTTTAAGAGATTTTTCAGTGAAACTCCAACAATGTAGCTCTTGTAAGCATGTGTGTGTGTGTATGTATGTATGTATGTGTGTATGTATGTATGTATGCATGCATGCATGCGTTCCAGTTTGGTTAGGTGTATGTATGTATGTTTGTGTTCCAGTTTGGTTAGGTTTGGGTTAGGTTTTCGTTTTTCTCATCACTTTCGGAAAATTTAAGTCCGATTTAAACCAGACTTGGGGTTAGGGTACAATAAGGGTTTCTTTAAATGTGGATGATCTCAAATGTCATCGACCAAGGTCAAAGGTTATCTGAGGTCATGTTCCAGACTGCCATTTTGCCGGGGGATGACACAAGTTTACTTTTTTTGGTATTTTTTAGTATATCATTACGATCAGTACCTTTCAACATGTTCAAGGATTTCAGAAAGGTAAATACTACGTGAATCACAAAAAAATTGTGCAAAGATTAAAGATGACCTTGACCTTAATGCTATTACTATATCATAGTTTGCTTGTTGTTTTTATAATATAATATACTTTCATGTGTTGAAAAAATGAAAGAAATCGATTGAAAAACATGCTAGATATGGCGGGTTTTGTAAGAGCACCCCTTTTTCTCCATTCCTATGGGATTTACACACATTAAACTTGTGTTTGGGAGAATGTACAATATCATGATGCCTTTGTCAAATTAATAAAATGTTACATTTTCTTGAATATTTCAACTACAGATTAATCAATGAATCTATTTATACCAATGTGCCAAGTGATTTGACAAATCCAAACAGGCAGACAGAAAAACAGATCTTCCTGCTTAGGATATTGCTAAGAGTTTAGTCCATTATTGGCATAGCTGTATCTATACATGGATACGTAAGTAATGGTTGAACTCTTTTGATTTACACAGGATTAATTGGTGAGATGTTGTTGTGAAAAATTTTAGATATTATGGCTATTCTAGATCAAAGTAAACAATGATAGCAAGGGTCATCAGTATTTGCATAATGCTATACCCCGCTATATTATCGAAATACCGTTATCTTGCTTAATGTATAAAGCCCATTGGAATGGAGCAAAAAAAAGAGGTGTGCCTACAAAATTTCTCATATCTGACTCATTTTTTCAGCCAATTTCTTCATTTTCAACACCGGGAACCATATTAGATTTCCTTTTTTAACAAAAGCAAATCTCTTGGGGAAATTCAGTGATTGTATCAAGGTAAGGTCATTGTAATCTAGCCACATTTTTTTTTTATTCACGTAGTATAGCTTTCACTATCTGAGGTTATTGTTCAAGGGTTACAAGGACAAAACAGTTCACGGTCACATTGGGGTTAAAATTCCACTTTTGAAAAAAAATCACGGACGCGGACCCCCTGCCTTGTTTTAGGTGGAAATTGACCTCCCTAGATCTAAAAAAGACACGAATTATGGAGAGTGGCATAAATGTATGTCCGTATAAGCAACAGTTCTCCACAGAATGATGGCTAAGTTTCAGAGCAGGTGATATAAGGTGATGAATAATAGACCGTGATGAGCGATATAATTCACAGATGAAAGATGGGGCAGGGCAAGATGATTGACCAATTGCATTTTTCGAAGAATTTCAGAAAAAACAGAAACTGTAGCTTCGCTAACTGAAATTAGTGAAACGCAACAAGAAACTTAATTGCCACAGTTCAACTCTGTCGAAAAAGGGGAATTGTGGGCGAGCTTTTCAGCACTGTCTCTGTCCCGATGTAACTGAAAAAGACACTTTCCCGATTGTTAACAGGCAAGGGCATTCTCAAATTTGCATCCACCACGACACCCAGGCCTTTTCACCTCCGGTGCAGCTTATGAATTGATTAACCAACTTTGATTTCTTTGAGAGCGTTAGATCCGTAACGCAAGCGGAATGTGATTCACCTCGGTCTTATTATTAAGCATGATTTATTTTCGACTGTCGACCTCTTAAGTCCCTAAAAGTTCTTCAAGTTGTCATTCTCTGCTGACAGCATTGAATGTACTCTACAATGTATCCAAGATGTGCAATATACATAGTAAAGATCAGTTGTTTCCCAAAAGGGGTGGCGGGGGGGGGGGACCAAACCGTGAGGTAGGACGCCGTGAGGTGCAGGAGGTGTCTGTACGGACAAATTACTAAAAAATTCGTATTTATCCTTTATAGCCTTTGCTTTGGTCCTATCATTTGCCAGGATAGGTTAGGATACCTATATTGGTTACAGACAGGCACAAACCTGTTTTTTATGATTTTACGATTTCTCGATTTAGCAAATCACTTGATGGGATGTCTTTTATCAGCTTGCCGTATCACGCATTGTAATTCCAGAAATGCCCGTATTCGGAAAGTGTGACGTTTGAGAAGGATATGTGATCGATGGTGTCAAACGTGCCGACGTGATCAAGTAATACAAGTACCGTTATCCTCCTTCTATAGGCAACTGAAGAAGATAGTTCATGAAACGCAGTAGGCTAAGGCAGGTTCTGATGCTGTAATGCTTTGCGATGGAAACTTTGTAGGTTTCAGAGAACCAAGTTATTCTATATGAGATATGATGCCTTTGTTCAGCAGATGCTACGACCTTCGACTTGAAACTAAGATTGGACACACTGCGATAGTTCTTCAGCTGTTCGGCATCCAACGTTGGTTTCTTAACCACAAACCAATGGATGACATGTGCAATTTTGAAGTTCTCCGGAAAGATTCCAAGATATTAGAAAATAGTTTACATACACGTATTGCCGACAAAAACTCATCAACATTGAAGTATTGTCAGATTGTATTGAGACTTTAATTGTAGGTTTTAAAGCAGTGGTAGTATTGGATTCATAGTAATTTTAGTACTGACGTTCCTTATCCCTGAAAATAGAAAATTGTTGAGCAATTTTGGACATTGGGCAGAGGACATTGTAATGTCTGAACTGCCCGAAAAGTACGAACAGAAGCAAATGATACTTAGAACTTCATGTGTAGGAACCATTGTCAAGTCACCACTATAGTAATGGATAACTGTGTGTAAACATCAGAGGTGTCCGTTTCTTCACTAAACTAAAATAAACTAACCTGTGTACGTCCATTACTAATTTTATAATATTTCAGCTAAACCCTGTGCTCGCACAAATTCCAGGATTCTATTCTGTTGAAATATCAGCTTTCCTACCAGGTAGTATCATCGTGGAATTCGTGGCTTCGTTTGACCCTACATCCCTTGTGACTTACGAAGATATTGTGCTTGTAATAGCAGCGAATATTGATAGTAACGGAAATCTTGGTGATTCTTCCTTTAAAGTGCACGTTCCAGGTATATATGTTTATTTTCTTTCAATCTGTTCACGAACAGACTGATCAATTAAAACAAATCAACTATATGTAGTTGTACGTGCTTCAGATTCAAGCTGCAAGAGAAACATTCTGTATGCTTATTATTGTTTTTAATGCTGCGAAAAACTTGATTGTTTCAGATTGTTTAAGAAGGCTTTTGCAAGTAAATTACCTCTAGCGGTTCTCATGTGGACTAGTGTCGAGTAACAAGACTGGGGTAATTTCTATAACCTGCAAACATTTCCTGTAGAAAGTAGAGGTGTTTCAGGGAGCTCGGAAAACATCAGGAATGTCTTTAAAATCGCCTCACGCAAATTGAGTAATTCACTGCTACCTGAATAGACAGATGATACAGTAATTACGAGTCCATGAATAGTTGATATAAATCTATTTCAGTAAGATTATATTCTTTACAAGGAAGCGACTATTGTTACAAATATCTTGTGCTGCTTCGAATACTTACGCAAGGGATAAATTGCAGGGTTGTTATTTTACAAGAGAAAATGTTTTGAAAGAGTTCCATATACCCCTTTAAAATTGTACAGGAAACACATTCTTTTTTATTTATGGCCTTACACTAACAAATACCCTAACCCTATAGCCAAAAATTTAAAATAGATTGTTACATGTAGAAATTTGAAGAGGGGTACATATGGAACTCTTGCAAATGGTTCTTTATCGTTTACACACAACTTCAAAGAATTTATTGGGCATATTTTATGTATCGTTTTTGTCATTCATATCGAATCATTTCGTCGTCCATATTGAATCATTTCGTCATCCATATTGAAGCATTTCAATCATCATATAATTTACTTATTCAGATAAAGGCAGCACCTTGCCAGATGGTGCCGTAGCCGGGATTATTACCGCTTCTTTAGTGGTATTCATAGTCATTGTCATACTTTCTGCCATTGTGATGTACTTCTGTTGGAGTTCTCGGTCTCAAAACCCACAAACTAATCCCAAGCCTTCCTTTAATCACTATGGAAACCAACCTATGATTTATGATGGGGCCAGTGTGTACAGGTAATATTCAGCTAAATATAATACCCATGTTGAATTAGTGATTCAATCGAATTCACAGTATTTTCCTCTGCTTATTTTTTCCAATTTTACATATGATTTCTGGTTTTGTGATTAGAAGTTATATATGTAATGGCATGTATGAATTATTACTCTCACTTTCGTGTGTAAATATTGTCAAAAAATTAGCTTTCCCGCACGACGATCAATGGAAGGGTAACAAAAATGTGTGTAGCCAGCGGGCTACAAAAACTCCAACAAATATGTAGCCCCCATTGATCACAGAATAGAAACTCCCTCTGTCTCTGAAAAAAATAATGTTACAGTGAAAGTTGGGGCGCGGGCGCGAACCGGAGCACGAGAGTAAAAAGCTAACAATTGACAAAGGTGGGGTTCACAAAACCATTCAATTTTACATATACTTCCAAGAGTCATTTTTTAAAATTGTATAATTAACCCTTACGTAATCGTGATGCCTGCATAAACATGCCAAAAAAGACTCCAAAAACAAAGTGACAATTTATAAGCCTTATAACAAATACTATAGTATGTTTAACTTGAACAAAATGATTTATTGAAAGGGTCGCTTTTAAAATAACAGAATTACACTTTGCCACAATATTTTCCCAATTCCGAAAATGTTACCTCTGCAATTGGTGTAGGGTTTTTGGAAAGCACCATGATGTAGTCCAGCAACAGCTCTAGCTATAATCATTAATCCTTTAAAAGTCGTTTCCTATGTTGATTTGAGCTCTTTGAATTATAAAGAATGCGATTGAGATGATTGGTTACAGGCCCAAAGAATTGCAATGATTTCTTCTAACTTTGAGCAAGAGAAGTCATAATGAGCACAATAAAATATTATAACTTAGTCTAAGTAAGATGATATATTAATATACCTGGTTTGTGTGCATAACTAGTGTGTTGCAAAACAACTAGAATAAAAAAGGAAAAGGGAGAAACATCTAGAACCTTAGTGATTTCATGAGAAAGTTTAGAAGGCTCTGGAATTGAACTCAAGTCCAGGAGATCTGACTAGCCTATATGCTTTCGACTATAGATGGCGACACTGAAAGAGCAGGCAGGGAGAAGAAAGGGAAGTACGTATCTATAGAACCAGGGAGGAGATATGGGCAGTAGGTTCAGGGACTTATGGATGTATGGGCTAGATTTGTACAGACTCATATAGACTGCGCTAGATCTTGTCTAGAATGTGGAGATGATATATAAAGCCTGGTGAGAGAAGATGAGGCAGGGTATTACAACATCTACTCCAATTATTAACGAGAGTTAATTAACATAATGCTCAAAGTTTAGCAGGTATAGTGGACACTTAGTTCTTCAAGTTGTCAGCCCGACAGTAATCGCGTCAAAACATAGTCTTCTGTAGGGACAGTGTCATAGTAATCTCAGCCCCAGCAGTTTCGTCCGATGTGTAGCCGTGTTCGGTTTCCGTACTTCGTGGACTGAGTTATCCAAGGAAAAACAAGCTACAGCACTTTTGGAACTTATATGTATCTCGACCTCCGAGCTTCGGAAGTCATTAGGAGCTGGTTTCTTCAGTCCGGTACAAGTCGTCCGTGGAACACGTCCCACACTGGAAATATTAGTTTTACGCTGGAAATATTCGCCAGGAATCTTTGCAAGTTCGGCATCCTAATTGTAATCTCGCTGCAGCCCGCGTCCGGGCACCCACCAGGTAGGAAGTTTAGTAGTTCATAAAATTAACAACTTTATTTATAGATTACATTCTTTGATTATTGATACCTAAATCAAGTTTGAATGAGATTGATTTACACACACAATTAAAATAAAATACTTGTTTTAAAATTGTAATCAAGTTCACAGGGTATTGTCTAGTTATTCAGGAGTTTTGAATCCGTAGTTTTGATGTGGTTTTGGCCTTGGTCAAGGTGACCGTAACAAATAGTGGGGGATCGTCCGGGCAATACCACTGTAAAACTACCGTTTTTAAAATTTGCAACAACATTTTGTTGTGGGTTTAACGTTTATATCTGTGCTGTATATTGGTATTGTGACAGAAGTGTTCATACACGATGGCGGTTACGCAGAGAGGTTTATAAAGATTGTTACGTGGGAGACAGGAGGTTGTATGTGCTCAAAAAGTCGGACTTAAGGATTTGGCCAAGTCTTATGGGATGGAAAGTTAAGCAATATGAGAAGAGAAAACAAGTTATTAAAAAACCAGTTAAATAACCCGTCTTGTTGAGGAAGAAATACTAGATGAGGGATGTTTGGAAGAAAACATAGTGGGAATTCAGGATGAGTCAGTGCTCTGAAAATGAAACAGAATTGGAAATGCAAATGCCAATAGAAATGGCCAATTACAAAGAAGAAGAGAAAGGAAAGACAAGATATGTTGTTTTAGAACAGCAAAAGTGAGAAAAGGAGGAAAAGGAAAAGGAAGAATAAGTTGGCTTTAGAGCGGGAGTTAGAGAAGCAAAACTTGAATTAGAAAAGCACTAAAACAACAGAACTAGATGCCAAATTACAATGGAACAAAAAGAAAAAGATGACAGATTAAAAAATGGAACAAATAAAATTGGCACGAAATTTGAAGCCAAACAAAATTAGAACAAGGAGAAAAGTTAGGAAAAAGGCACATCAGGCCTCACAATAGGATTTGATGCCACCTGGAACATCAAATTGGTACCGACATTTAGGAAACAGGAGTTGACAAGTATTTTTGCATTCGAGAAGATTGCCGAAAGTATGAAGTGGCCTAAAGAGCAATGGACAAAATTGCTTCAGACTGTGTTATTGGGAAAGCTAGAGAGATATACTAGTCCTATCCACTTGATCAGTGCAGTGATTATGAAGTAGTAAAGCAGTCTATTCTTAGGGCCTATGAATTAGTGCCTGAGGCGGATAGGCAGAAATTTCGGAGTGAGAAAAAAAAAAATTGCAGATCAAACTCATGGCGAGTTTGCTAGGTTCGAACAAATGTGGGGATAGGTGGCTCAATTCCAAGGAAGTGAAACAAGCCTTCAATCAACTTAGGCAGTTGGTTTTTAATTGGCAATTCAAAAAACAGGTGCATTCTGCCGAGATTAAAACTCATTTAGTGAAAGCGATATCAAAAGATTTGAAAAAATGCAGCAGCAACAAAGCAGATTGATTATGCCCTCACACGAAGTTGAGTCCAGCATGTATGGGTGGGCCTAATAAGTCAAGTTAGAATTACAAGAGTTTTAATTCAAGTAGGCCTTACCAAAGTAGATCATTCCAAAGTCATTGTACTTCTAAAGAAAGGGAAACAGCAGTCAGGTTCCTCAAGTCAGGGGAATAAGGGTCATAGTGCCAAACCAAAGTCAGGGAATGGTTTTAAGTCAGATGTAACTTGCACATATTGCAAGGATTCAGGTCATGGTATGGCAAGCTGTTGAAGTTGATGGAAGCAGATGGCCATGAAGCAGACGTCTGCTCCCACCAGGTGTGATGTGTCCTTAGACCCACCGGATAGTTCCATGGCTTTAAACAGAAAGATGATGAGTCTGAGAAAGTTAGGAAAGACTTGAAACCATTTGTTTTGGAGGGTTCAGTGTCGCTTGATGGGACAAAGTTGTTCAAACCTATAAAGATCATTGCGTGATACGTGTTGATGCCCAGTCAGTAAATTTGGAGGGGTCTTGCCCTTTGTGAAGTCATGCAACGGGTGAGGAATGCTTTGATTCAGGGTATAGGTATGGATATTATTAGTGTCCCCCTTCACAAGGTGAATTTGACGTCTGATTTGGTCTCAGGTCAGTATAGTTGGAGTAAGCGGCCGGAACTTCCAGTCAAAGGTTGTGTTCAAGTAGTAGGGAATGATTGGCAGGCGGGAAAGTAATCCCGAACCAATTGGTACCCATAAATCCTGCACAGAAATGGATAGTGATGATAAGAATAGTGCAGTTTATCCAGCTTGTGCAGTTACTAGGAGTATGGCTAGAAAAGCCATGCTTGAAGCAAAAAGTGATAGGAAGGAGGAAGACCTTGTCCCAACTTTAGATTTAGAGGGACACGTTATGACAAAATTAGATTAACCAGGTCAACTTCCCTCGTCAGGGGAGATAGTCTCCAAAACAAGAGTTTTTACGGCCTTAGCAGTTGCATTAGTGGGGATAATGATGAAGATCCCTTAAGTCCCAATAAGTTAGTTCTTGAACAGGAGAATGATCCTGCACTCAAGAATCATAGACAAAAGGCAGTAACCCTGCAGGAGTCTGAGGATGTTCTGTGTGTTTTTACAAACACAATGTGGGGATGAGGAAATGGAGGCCACCTGCTGCTCCGGCAAAATGATGAGTGGAAAGGTGTTCATCAGGTAGTTGTCCCAAAGGTGTATCATAGGGAGGTCATCCCCAGCATTGCCCATGATAGTCTCATGGCAGGACACTTAGGAGTCAGAAAGAACACATGATAGGATTTTGGTGGCCTACACTTTCGAAAAGGATGTTTAGCATACTGTAGAGATCTTGTCATACTTGTTCAAGTCGTGGCAAGCCTAATCAGGAAAAATCCCGGCCCGACTCCTCGAACCGATACCGGGCGTTCGGAGAGCCCATTTTAGTAGGGTCATAGTTGACTCTTTAGGACCTCTCCCTAGGACTAAGTCGGGTAATCAAGACCTATTGACTATCATGTGTGCCTTACCAGGTTTCCTGAGCCATACCTTGAGGAAAACAGTAAGGCTAAAACCGGATAGTGAAGGCGTTGACAATTTTCACTCTTGTAAGCTTACCTAAGTCAATTCAGTCAGATTCCGGGGTCAAATTACATCTGGCCCATTCAACAAGGGATTGTGTGAGTGAGGGATAGAACAGTATCTGTCAAGTGCTTACCATGCCGAAGCCCAAGGAGGCGTTAGAGAGATTCAACAAAACCTGAAGAATATGATGAGGACATTAACTGTTGGAATTTGAGAGGAATGGGACGAGGGAGTTCACTTGTTATTGTTGCTGCGAGGGAGGCAGCTCAGGAAACCCCTTTTTAGGGGGGTTTCATCCTTGAGTTTTAGTTTTGGGCGTACAGTTCGCTGTCCCTTGAAACTCCTAAAGTAGAAATGGCTGAATGATGAAAATGACACCAACCTTTTGGAACTATGTTTCCAATTTACGTATAGGCTCAACGGGCAAATGAAATTGCCAGGGAGAATTTGAAGCAAGCCAGACCAAAATGAAGGAGGGTTGACCAAGGTGCCAAGAGTAGGGTCTTAAGGCCAGGAGACCAAGTGTTAGTCTTGTTTCCAATCCCTGGACATCCACTGCAGGCCAGATACCATGGTCCTAACAGTAGCATCACAGTAAACTGAAGTTGGGACTACATTAGTCAAAACGCCAGATAGGCGTAAAGAGTGCCCAATTTGCCAGTAAATATGTGAAGGAGTATGTTAGGTAGAAATGATGATGGCCATTGCAAAAACCAGTGGGACTTGTAAGTCATATGAGGAAAAGACACATGATGAAAAGTCAGAATTGATTGTGTTGAAATAATGAACAATGATGACAAGCAGCATGATTATCCAATCAAGATTGCAACACTATTCAAATTGCTCAAAGATTTGGATACAAAACTAGGCATCTTTCAAAAAGGCAAACAGTGTGAAATCACGGCAGTTGTGGCTTCATGAGTTTGAAGTATTTTTCCTGATTTCCCTAGTAGAACCACTGCGGCTTATATGATGTTGATGTGGGTGATTGGGCACAATAAAACAGCAACCTGACAGAGTAAATCCTATGAAAGAAAGAACATCTCAACAAGGAGATAGAGTACATGTTGGAAATCAAATAATTGAAAGCAAGCAAAAGTGAATGGAGTTCCCATTATTTTGGTTCCAAAACCTGATGGTTCCCTTAGGTTTGCCTTGACAGATTGCAGAAGGGTAAATCAATGTTCAAGGACTGATTCATTTCCAATACCTCGTATTGTGATTGCATTGACAAAATTGGCAATTCAAAGTACGTAAGCAAGTTTGACGTTGAAGGGGGTATTGGCCAGGTTCCCTTACTGATCGTGCAAAAGAAATTTCGGACATTTTGCACGCCGGATGGGGCTTTTTTCGTATCGGGTTATGCCGGTCGGTATGAAAAACGCACCGGACAACCTTCCAAGAATGGTAAATATCCTATAGTGCTGCCATAGAAGGCTGTGAAGCCTATGTGATGTGATTGATTGGTACAGTCAGTCTTGGGAAAAAACACATTTGGGGCAGCTCCATCGCTTGGTTAAGAAGTTGTTTGAAAACAAATTGACAGTCAATTTAGTCAAGAGGGAGTTTTGCCATGCCAATGTCACATACTTAGGAAGGTAGTAGGTCAAGGAAAGGTCAAGCCTGTCAAGGCTAAAGTTGATAGCATTGAGAAGTTCCCCCACACCTAGTACCAGCAAAGAACTTCAGAGATTCTGAGTATGGTGGATATTACAGGAAGTTTGTCCAACTTTCCAGATATTGCCAGTCCTTTGACAAATTTGCGAGCCAAAAATGTCAAATTGTTTGGTGCAAGAATGTGAAATTAGTTTTCAGAAGAAAAATCAAAGCCATACTGAATAGTGAACCACGTTCTGATTGCACCAGACTTTCAGAACCAATCAAGTTGGCCATAGATGCCAGTTACATAGGTGTGGCTGGAGTTCTTAGCATGAAGGAGAAGACGGAATAGAACACACTATTTCGTATTTCTCCACGAAGTTTAACAAGCACCAAGAAATTCTCCACTATTGAGAAGGAGTGTCGTGCTCTGATGGATTAGGGGCTTTTGATTGTAATGTGGGACACCAACAGTGCACCCAGAGTGCTTGGTGTCACAAGATCACAACCCACTCACCTTCATCCACAGATGAAAAAAAGAAATCAGAGGTTAGTGCGGTGGAGTTTGACATTGCAAGAGTACACCTGAGACATCAGACAATCAAAGCGCAACGATCATGGATGGCTGATGCCCTATAGAGAATTGTGTATTAGTCAGAAACAGTTAAAGCTTTTTAAAAGGGGAATGTGTAACATTGTGAATAAGCTATGTATAGGAAGTTTAAAATATTAAGAGCTTAAATAGGTAACGAAAGTTTGTTGTCAATCAAACTTCTTTCTTTAAGGGGGAGGGAGTTACAGGCCCAAAGAATTTGCAATGATTTATTTCACTTTGAGCAAGATTAAGTCAGAAATGAGCACATAAAAATTATAAATTAGTCTAAGAAAGATGATATTAAAATACATGGTTTGTGCATAACTAGTGTGTGCAAAACAATAGAAGAAAACAGAAAAGCGGAGAAGAAACATCTAGAACCTAGTGATTCATTAGACAAGGTTTAGAAGGCTCTGGAAATAACTCAAGTCCAGGAGATCTGACTAGGCCTATGTGCTTTTCTGACTATAGATGGCGCCCTACTGCAAGAGCAGGCAGGGAGAACGTAGTACTGTATCCATATAGAACAGTGGAGATCTGTGCAGTAGATTCAGGACCTTAGATATGTAATGGGCTAGATTTAGTACACGACTATATAGAGGCTTAGCTGATTTTCTAGAATTGTTGGATTGGAGAGGCATATAAAGCCCTGGTGAGAGGAGATGGGCAGGGTACTACAACTCTTACTACACAGTTAAGAGAGGTACATACCATCATGCTCCAAGTTATTAGCAGGAAGTAGAGTGACACTTAGTTGCTGGCAAGTTTAAGCGACCAGTAATAGATGTCAAACATAGTTTCTGTAGTGGACAGTGTCATAGGAAAGCAGCTCCCGCAGTTTCGTCCGATGTGTAGCCGTGTTCGGTATCCGTAACTCGGGCATTGAGTTATACAAGGTAAACAAGGCTACAGCACTTTGGACTTTATATTTAGCCGACCTCCGAGCTTCGGAAGTCATTAGGAGCTGGTTTCTTCAGTCAGGGACAAGTCGTCCGTGGACAGTCCCACTACTGGAAATAGGTAAGTTTTACGCTGGAATATTCGCCAGGACTCTTGGCAAGTTCCGGCATCGTAATTGTAATCTCGATGCAGCCCGCGTGCGGGCACAAACAGGTAGTAAGTTTGTAGTTTCATAAAAATAACAAATTTATTATAGATTCATCTTTGATTATGATACTAATCAATGTTTGACATGAGATTGAGTTAACCACACAATTTAAAGAAATACTTTGTTTTAAAATTGTAACAAGTTCACAGTGTATTGTCTAGTTGTTCAAGGAGTTTGAATACGTAGTTTTGAGGTGGTTTTGGCGGTCAAGGTGACGTACCAATGTCACCCATAGGGCATTTATGTAGAAGACATCCAACATGGCCAAACCGTTGTTTTATTTTCAAAATGCTTTTAAAGTATCTCAGATCGTTTCACAAGAAATAATGAAAAATGCGTAGTGTTCACCCAATTTGTGGTTTACAAAAGGTAGCCCAAATTCATTTAAGTTATTAAAGGTGCAACTAATTGCAAATGCGTTATTTTATTACAAATGGGGTCAAATGGTTTCCCCCTCAGCGGGTTAAAAGGGACATAATGGAATTAAAAAATATTAAGAAGTAGTGACATGGACCGTTATGAAATCAACTTCCCACCAAATTTGAAAACAATTGAGATGCTTACATTCTGTAAAAACAGTTAAAACAGCAAGAGATTGTGGCAATTCCTGCCACGGAAAACAAGGTGTTGACATCCCATGAAATAATTGCAGTAAGGTGTTTTGTGACCACAATTCAAACACATTCAGACCAGGATTCAGACATGGACTTCAGGCTTGTAGTAAGATTTGATCTGGCAAGTAGAAGGTGGATTAGCGGGATTAGCACATATACAATAGCAAATGGTTGTGAGCTGAGGACGTTATGCTTTTGCAAACTTGATAATGCTAGGCAGTAATTTCGCATCCTGGCTGAGAAGGAAGGCTTACATGGGGAATACGTTTTAGCACAGAGCTAGACAGACCTTTGTGTAAACACATATCGAGTACAAAAGGTTTGAGTGATTAAATATTCAGAAAACCCTGGAAGGACCCCTGAAAACATGATTCTTTTAGGCTGCAAATGGGTAGGATAGAAAAAGATTGTACAGGGCGTCATTTTTTTAAATTGATCCAATCATGTTACAGTGTACCATGTTATGGGTGTCTACCATAAAAAAAGGTATAGTTGGTACTACTTACAGCCGAAACTTTCAGCAAAAAATCAATACAAAAGAGTCAATTTCCGTTTTACAGGGGTCAAGCTGCTCCGATGTGAAATTTAAAAAAAAAAATACAGGTGGAGTTCATGGGAGTAAAATAGGGAATGGTTTTTAAATTAGTTGCCGATTGTCCCTTGCATTCAATGGGGCTTGACTTTGTTTCCCCTAATTTTAGATGGGAAATTGTAGGGGGGAGATTCAGATTCTAATGTTATTTCCAGATACATGGACAAACTTCGTCCTTTAAAGCCGCCATAATGGTCAAATCCAATATTGCCGCCATCGACATAGACTGTTAAATCTAAAAATGTTAGAATCATGAATGAGACATCTTTAAGGTTTGGGGTTGAAGAAGATTCCTTATTCTAATGTAATATAATTAATGATATAAGTCAATTAATCATTTTAAAGTCATCCTAATGTCTTTTTAATTGGTAAAATCATCATTGGGGTTTTCGTCAACATAAACCAAAAATTTACCAAAATTATACCACTTTTTATACGTTTCTGTATGTGGAAGGTCGCACTTTTGGAAGTTACTAAGCCAACACAGCGTACTAGCCATAGTATTCAAATAATGTTTTGATCACAAAGAAGTAAAAAAGAATTTGAATTTTGTTATTCAGAGGCACAATTGCTGAGATATTTTTATCAGTTAAAAAACATGAGCTTAACCACTTCCAGCAGGGCTAAGTTAGTACTATATGAACCCCTATATAAACCCCCTGAGTAGGGGTCATATAGGGAGGTTATGACAAGAGGGTCACAAAAGTCATTTGGGGTCATTTCAGGTCATTGTGTTAAACGCTCAACAGGTTGTTGTACAGAAACTTGATTCAAAGGTGATACTTGAGGGAATGGGTCAATAGGAGTTCAGGATATAAAAGGTCAAAAGGTCATTTGATGGCGTAAATGGTTAAATGTACTTCCTTGAGCCGAAAATGGCATGATCCATGAAGGGGTGCGTCATATAGGGTTGTTTAGGGGATAAAAGATCAAGGGTCATCCCATGTAAATAAAACTTAGATATTGCTTTACCAATGTGGTTGTACAATAATTCCTCCCCTCTCCTTTTTACATTTCAGATTGCCATTTCTCTTCAAAATGATTTTCATACTGAAGTCGACCAAACTGCATTGAAGATTAATTCGCTTTTTTTTTTTCACACACATATCGCGTCACCAATGAATCACAGTCATTACATAATGCAGTATAATGATATTTTGATAAAAGATATGCTAATAAACTTCTGCTAACAATTGCCATGCTAAAAAAACTTGACATAGTTAAAGAAGCATTAATTTCCTTCATTACTGCAAGACCACTATATGGAGCGATTCCATGTTCATAATGTTTGAACAATCCATAATCATGGAAAATATTAGTTCAATGAGATGTATAATGAGTGAATTTATATGTAACGCCAACATAGCAGTACGTAGTACTTATTTTGGTATCAGTGAGAATGGAAAGAGGAAACCATAGCTATTACTGGTATATAATCATAAGCATGATATTGCTTTATAACGGATCCGTGAGGGTTGGTAACCACCCCTTGGTAAACCGGTGTAGAAGTTAATTATAATCCGGCCGTACTCATAGTCCGGGAAAATTGTGACCAATAGGCAATTCGATCAGTTGACTCTTAAGCAATATTAGTTTAACGCTTTATTCCGTTATCGTTATGGAGCCCGGCTTGTGGCTCCCGTCAGCCGGACTATATCTGCTTCACACCGTGGTTACGTAAAATACTTTTCAAGAAGTGGGTTATTATCAGTTGCTTCAAGGCTATTTGAAAATTTCAGGCGCGAGACGAAAGAAAAATGCATATAGATTTGTTTTAATTATCTCGGAATTACCTGAGTAAGATTTCAAGATATAAAATTATCTAATCTTAAAAAAGATAAAGCTAAACATTTTATTTGGACCCGGTGAAGGTTATTTTTTTTCTAAATTATTAGATAGGCCATCAAAATTGAGATTGGGAATTTATTCAGGTTGTAAAGATACGATATAGGGCCCTGAGTATGATTTACGCCTTCCTTTAATAGTGTGGTATGGTATTATGTATCTTTCCACCGGCAAAGAAAAACGTTTTGGCTTCTTTCACGATTTCATCTCGTTGCCTACGCAGGGGATCGACAGTTCACTGATCACCCTCCATGACTTTGGATATATTTTAATTGAGACACAGGGAGAGTCAACTTCATGGGCAGTATGGTCGTAGACGCTAGCCTTGACGAACTGCTTTTTACGCAAACGCGTTATGTTCCAACCCTGGCGCGCAAATTTTTCCTGGTGAAGGTTTATTTTTTATATGAGAGAAGTCATTCTCCCTGTAGTGACGCCATTGTGCCCTTCAAGCGGACAGGTGGTAGCTCAATCAGGTAAAGCGCTCGATCAAGTGTATGTCATCCATGCGATAGGCGTGCGTTGAGCCACTTGTGAGATTCGGTTATCTTGTAATTTTCCTGGACTAGAAATTAACCGCTTAGTTATCCCGATTTACCAGCGATAGTGGGGAGCTGGTCCGCGGCGATGGTTATTGAGATGTATGTTTGCGGATAAGGATAAGCGCTGATCCTCGATCTGCTGCATCCCTTGAAATTGAAATGATGTAAATGGTTATGTTGTTGGGCCACAGTGATACAGCGACCATTTGTTGAAAGCGCTTAGAGGCCAATAGAATACGGCGATATATAATCTCTGCTATTATTTTTTATTCATGGGTATCACCTTTGTCGCATTGGTGCACCTGTGTAAAACACTGAAAGTCTAACGCACGTGTTCAGATAGATACTATGAGCAACGAAGGCGCAGTGAAGTTCACTGCCAAGGATGGTCATGCATTAAAAGCCATCTTTAATCAAATTGTTCAATGTTTAAAATATTTTGATTGATATCATATAATCATGTTGATTTTGGACATCTTAATATATTAATCATTGTTTTGGAATGTTTTGGTATTTGTTTTTGGAAGGTATATCAAGGACCCCTTTGGAAATAGCCCCCCACTTTCGGGCTCTATTTTAAAGGGTATAATATGTTGTAATCTCCCAATAACTCCCAAACAATGGTCATAGTGGTACAAAACTATACATTTTGTAATCATTATGACACGAGACTGACAATATGGCAGACATTTCAACGTGATTTAGAGCATTTTAAAAATCGGAAACCCCTGTGAACTTAAATTGGCCCCTATTGCAAAAGTGATACCACAGTTTGAGAGTACATACCTACCTAGCATTGATTGTAGAGGGTCCATTCCTATACCAAAGTGTCACAACCTTTTCTGTAGTGAGGGGTTGTAAACGATGATGTTTGACATGGTCCAGCTCCTCCACTATGGGCACGGCTGGAGCCAGTCGTCGAACCCCCATCTGCCTGACGAAACAAGCCATTACAACAAGCTTCCACGCGAGCAGTGAAAACTATAATTAGGAAGCATGATCGTCACAACTAGTCTATTACATATTTTCTCAGCCAATTACCGCACGCCGGTGAGCATCATGATAGGAGTATTGCCTAAAAAATACGCGACGCCCATACGCCAATCACCAATGTTGCCCAAACCACGATTTGGTAGCCCAAACTGGGCGACTTTGGCTTAAGTGCAGCGAACTGCAAAGGCCCACGGCGAATTCGCGAATTTTTGGCTACTTTTCACTTTCAATAGAACGACATTGTAACATGACGAGTCCTTAAAAAGGATATTCTTCCGCATTTTAGTGCACAATTTGTGAAATGGAAACAACAAATTGAGTGTTTGTAACGCTATATTTTAATAAAACTATGCAAGGCATCAATCATACTGATCAACCTTTATTGTGAAACAAAATACATTTCAGTTTCATGTTACTTTTTCCGATACCATGCTGGTATTATTTTGAAGTAGAAATTCCCTTGCATGGAACACCAAGCTTCGGGTAACCATACTTCCCTTTTTAAGGGGTTTGGGTCTATATACTTGCCTACTTGCCGCCAAATTTTCCTTTCAAACTTCTCATAACATACGGTTTCAATCGTATTATCCGAAAATTCAAGAAAAAAATCGGGGATCAAACGATGTCAATTTTTGAGTTTTGAGTTAAACGCATTACAAATACACTTTTTCGCCAAAATTTAACTACATAAGTCTTATGGAAAAATCATTTTTTCGAGGTTACATTTTTGGTTATAGCTAAAATTTAGCCATAACTTTGTTGTTATTTTTTTTAATATAATTTTTTTTTTTTTAAAAATGTTTATACTAAAACAATAAAATAATGGGGTCACAGAGTACCCTTTTGGGATATTCTGCGAAAATCCTTATTTTTCCTTGAAAAAATGAACCCTTGCGACATCTTAGTGCGTACACCTCCGACAAAAAAACCAGAATACTAACGGCCACACGTGTTGAGCGCGTGTCCCTGAGTGTTGCGTTATCAGCGGTATTATTCTTTCGATTTAGGCTATAACCATTCTCTTTCACTTTTTTTTATCTTTTATGTTCTTAATCGAGTTTTCGTGTGATCTACTTTTTGTATATAATCCTGTAATTCTGCAGTTTGTGGACAGGATAGGCGGCATCCACTCCCGGTTTAGGACCCCTTATTAATTTATGGGGGGGTTGATAGATTTTATCCTAAAAGACCGACATGTCAAGTAGATTCTTCACCTGACCCTCGAATTTAACAGTAATATTTCCAATAAAAGAACTATATGGGGAAAGGTCACACTATCGAGAGGGCCCACCGTCCCACAATCAGAAGCCAAACCTTTTTTCCAGCACAAATGCATAACCGAACCCAAATTCGGAACCTTGGGGTCAGCCTTAAGCTTTTTTCTCTATCTGATTATAAAGTGCGAATTACCAAAAATAACAACATTATGCATCAGGCACCATTTGCCGCAGTTTAAGCATGTTAGGTCTCGTATCGGGCTTAACTCGCATAGATCTCCATATTACGTAACTCATTGAACTAATCATCATATTCTAGTGAAAGCACCAGAAATTATATGTTGTGGAGCAAATGCATGGGGTAGGGCCTATACTAACAATAATCACGAAATTCAATGTAAATTTTGGAATTTTACTGCTGAAACTAAGGGGGACAGCCAACAAGTCTCTTTCAGACAAATGTGCTGACAATGCTGTGATGGGGGGGGGCAATTTCCCCTCCCCATACCTACTGCCTCCAATGCCAGGGGAGAAACACAAAGAAGAAACCAATGTTGAACACGGACCAGTCCCATAAGGAAAAGATGGTTCACTGTTTCAAGTCCCATGCAACCGTCTAGCGCGCTCGTGCGTAATAATGCTTTTCTTCTTGCGTAAAAACTCTTGCTACGCGTGATGTTTCGCT
>JAMKCH010063460.1:0-65302 GCA_023653785.1 Ophioderma brevispina
TTTGATTAGAAAAGCCAACCTAAGCCAGGCATACTTTTGGAAGACCCTTATGTCAGCTGTGAGAATCCCCGTGGCCGATGTGCCCTAAACAATTCATGTGTTAGGAATTGCATGCAGAGAGGCTATCTGAATACATTTGTTAGATGATAATGACCAGACTCGATATTTTCTGTTTAATTTCTGTGTAACCTACCTATCTTACCTTTTCTACAGGAAATCTTCTACAACCCCCTCTCCTCCAATACACACTACATACACAGAAATTTCAGTATAACAATCCCCTAAATCTGCATCCTCATCGCCCAAAATTTGATAGATACTCATGCACAGCTATACCCTCTTCCACGCCCATACCAACATACACTCTTACAGGAATTCCTGTATAAACCACTGTACAACAACTTTCTGTTTATAAAAAAAGTTGGTGACCTTGTATGGTTATTTAATCACTACAACAAGGAATTATCAATCAGCCTGCCTAAGGCGAATATGTGAACTCAGTGACCCTGTTTTTCACAAGTCTATGGTAATAAAGAAATATTCACGCATGTATTCGGCGCGCTGACCTCAGGTACTCATTCATACAACAGGCTTGCCCAAGACACTCGAACACTCTTAGTTCAAAAACAGCTATCTAATGCTATGCAAGAGTGATTGACGTAGTGTCCCCTTACAGGACAGTACGTCATAGCCCCTGACATCAGTCGGGTCTCTTTACACCCCGTGTGTTTTACACGCATGTTTGGAGCGCTAAAAGGTTTTCCTCAGCAGAAAACCGATATGTATGCCTGCCAAGCTTCAATCATCGCTAGAGGTCATGCACTCACTCATAAACAAGCTATCTAGTGCATGCAAGAGTGAGTAACTTAGTGTCCTGGAAGGACAATAGCTCATAGCTTGAGTGTATACATTGATCATTATCCCTGTTGTATGTAAGGCTATACACACACTTAACACACAAGAAAGCTTGCGAACACGCCTTAGGCAATTGGTTAATTAAAGTGAATGGCTAAAAAAGAAAGGTTCATAAACCACAGCTGTTGTGGTAGGATGAACCTATACATGTAGCTAACCTTGAACACGAAAAAACTTGCCAAACGCCCCCTTAGGCAATGGTTAATTAAAATGGAATGGCTAGCAAAGATAAACTCAGCCGGGCATTTCAACAGATCTCTCCTCCCTGTAGAAATTGCCTTTAAGCTGGTGGTATTCAGTGTTTTTTTGTTATGGACCATTCAGGGTGTTGTATTTTAGCTACATATTCAGAATTGTCAGATTGATTTGCGAACAATTTCAGAATTTTGAAATTGGGTACTGAGGCATTTTTAGAGGGTAAAGGTCTGGTTAATCGTCTCAAAGGGTTTTTTTGTGAGGAAGGTATGGACCTCACCAACCCCATATCTATACTCCCTGTTTTGTTAAGGTTTTTCAATTTTACCTCAATTTGGAAATTGAGTGCAATTGCCAAGCAAATTGGGTTGTAGGTACAACTTGGGAAGCCACCACATGTAATGAGGTAAAGGCTTATACCTGGGTCCATTGTCAATTAGAGATTATTATGGGGAATGCTTCTTTGACCTTCTCTAAAAAAAATGAGAATTTAGAAGAAGGTGCTGTTGCTTAGAGGAAAGCCGTAATGCCAGTGAACTTTCATGACCATTTTAAATGTAACATGGTCAACAGACACAAAGTAGCGTGCATGATAGGTGGAGCTCCCTTAGTCAAGTCCAATATCACGGTTGATTTCAATAAATAGGTAGTACTACGAAATGCAGTCGCACAGCGATTTTGCCTTACACATTAGACATGATCATGGTTATGATCAAATGCAAATAAGTATTACTGACTTAATTTGCGAAGTGCACTCCTTTTCATACAAGCCTACCATCTGGCATTCTTATTTGTATGTTGTTCATCTTTGGAAGGTACTGGAAAGAGGCTGTTTCAATGATAATGTACTTTGTTCAAGATAATGTTGACCTCTGTTCCAGTCACTAGAAACTTTGGTTCTAGTCACGGAAAAATGGCACATTTTTTGAAGTCACACAACAACCAACTTACATTGTAATGCAATTGTTGTAATCTATCATAACTATGAAAACTACACTCTTCTGTTCCCGCTCCCCCCAGGTTTCCTTACTACATCTCGGCCAAAATTGTTGGAGACCTTATTCAGAGATGCCAATCTCTGATTTTAAAATCGAAACTATCCGATTTTTTTACATTTCTGGTATTAAAATCTGATTTTTCTATAATTTTTCAGATTTTTAAGAAAATTTTTTTCTGATTTTTTATTGTTTGATTGTAGATTGAAGATTTTTAAACGGAATTCTTGTTATCGTAATCTGATCTCCTCTCGGCCTCTTGATGCACTCCAACGTACATCCGGAACCTCGGTTATTAAATAGTTTTGCGTACATCGCGATTTTGTATAAGAGACAAGCATAAAAGCAAAGCATGTTTCAGATCTCCTTATGATCTTGCTCTAAATCGTAACAATCCGACGTGGTATATAAGCGACAAAATGAAATGGAATTGAATTTTCAAGCCTTGGAAACAAGTTAAAAGACATCAAGAAGTAAAGGACACTTTTCAATTGCGTTTACCTCATAGAGAAGGCGCTAACTTTTTGCAGTTTACATAGGACGACAACTTCATCACTTGTAGGTTTGTAAACATTGTTTTAGTGACGGCAAGTCTTCAAACTTTTGATCCATTTTCTGCAATGGATCAAACTTGTGAAGACTATTGCATGGTTGCAACTGCGTAAATCCGTACGTACTATCACTTGTTGCCAAGGAAATGAACTGCAAAGGAAAATCCCCAATTGTGTCCTTGTATCATAATCTTATCATTAGGTTTACTTTGGCCTTTTATTTAATACCTGACAGTTGAATCTGATCAAGACGAGCATGACTAGTAAGTGAATTATTTGGACCCAAACTACGCAAGCCTCCAGTCTTCACATTTACAGTTAATTTTAAACTTTTTTGGGAATATATTTACTCCAGAAATGTCTTTTCCTGTAGCTCTAAATGTGCAGAAAACCTCTGGCTGGAGGACCGCTGGCCGTTAGGGGCGAGACTCCGGTCGCGTCGCTTCCTCCGTTCGCATTTTTCAGATTTTTTTTTCCAACTCCCATTGGCATCTCTGACTTATCTTTGTATAAAACTGATCAACAAACCATTTACGCTACCATAGCATCTCTACTGCTCGTACACAGCGCCGCCAATTCCGTAATCCGCATCGCTAATTTGGCCGGCTATTCTTAAACATTCGCTACACAAATCATGTGGACTCTTTCCCCACAGCCAAAACCTGTTTTAAAGGCTTGAACCAGGCATGAAAAACCGGTTTCGCGGTCCCCTGGATATCGCGAAATCGATGAATCAGTTGGTCGATCTGCTGTTAGAACAGGTTCCTCACCAAAAGACCGCCTTAGCCTCACTATTTTTGAGTGCATGGAGTGTGGCATGACTTGCAGCAGCAATCGATAATTGAGCATCGAATCATGTAAGAAAAATGCTTGTAATGGATCTTGTTTTTCACATTTTTTTTTCAACCTTTTTTTCAAAAATTATACCTATATTATAAACTAATCGCCTAACTAGACAATTTAGTTAGGAATATATTGTTGCGTAAATCGTTACGATAGGCCCAGTATTTTGCGCAATCTCCAGTGTTCAAAAATCTGAAATCAACTGCTATTTTTGGACCGGGGTCCAAATATGTTAACAGGTTGTTGTGTACGTGTCAGCCACTTGGTATGTTACCGTCGAAAACATTGTGACCCCTAGCACAGTGAAGATTTTGCCAAGGTCAGTGGTGCTCAAATTAATTGCTCTGACCGTTGATTCAAATGGGCTGGCGCTGTGTGCCCAGACGCACGTACATGGGGTGTGATGTCCCTCTCCCCCTGATAAGGTTGAAGCATGTTATTTTATTTATTCACTGCACTCTTAAGACCGAACCACCCACATGATTGTGGGGAAGGGGAGGGTCAGTGTTAGGGTTGGTTTTCAAGCTTCCGCAATAAAAGTTAAATTACTTTTTCAGTGCGATCTCTATGGTCCCTTTAGGGCATCATTGCATTATAAATTACCCACAGGTGTTCCAGCTAATAATTGTGACCGGATTGTAGCTAGCAATCGTTAAATCCTCTATTCCTGCATAACACTCCTGTTCTTTACAAATACGTTGACTTTCCCAGTAAGGGAACATATTAGGAATGAATGCATGTATCCGTGTCTTGCACCAACATATATAGTGTGATTGGCTTAAAACGAACAGCTACAGAGGCCATATTCTTCATAGAAAGTACCTCTGAGTACCTAGTAGCCCGGGAGTACCTCCAGCCTCTGCATGGGTACCACATTGTCGGCCACAACACGGGGGGTACACATCACCTAGGTATACATGCACTACCTGAACTGCTTAGTGCACACCCCATGGGGGGGAGTAACCTGTGAAGGTACGTCCCATGCAAATGGGCTCTGAGCTCAAGGTGATTATTTTAGTAATCTCATCATTAACATGTTGGTCAATTACGTTCTATGTTTTTACAACACAAACAAATGTCATAAAGGTTTGTAGGCAATTGTAAGCGTCCATTGTATGATGGGTACTGTATAAACCACTGTTCGTGTTCCCAGTGGCTTGTACACGTCACAGAGGGCTTAGCTTTAGAGACCTTTCATCTTAAAGCATCAAGGGGAGGTGTACCCTATCACAGAGCTAAGAGTACACATCAATTAGCTTAAGCTCTGGTTTTACACGTAAGAATCTGATGTGTATGTTATAAATGAAAGATTACAAATTCACCGCCATGCTAATTGAGAGGAGTGTTAACCATGGACTCTGGCTTCATTTTGAGAGTCACAATAACTGTAATTATCATCCAGAGAGGTCATTTGGAATTCAATGTTTCCCCACAAGGACACTAAAATTGAAGCAAGTGTTTATCTTTAGATCACTGATTAGTCGAGAATACCAATAGTAATGGTCGGCTTGAATTGTCCAGGACAAACAAAAAAATGTGTGTTGCCTCTACATACAACCACACACAATGCAAAAAAATTAATGGGTACAGGGAAGCACAATAATTTCGAGATTGTGCAATTTTTCAGAACTTAAGGGTTAAGAGGATAATTGACATAATCGATCGATTTTCTTAATTTTTTGGGATTATATTATTTTAATTGATGTAGGTGGCCAAATCCGGAACTAAAAATGGGGGTCACCGACTTTTTTTGAGCTACCAGGCCTTTCAAAAGTGTCCTTATTTTCAAAATTTGTCCAAGCTCATGGTAACACGGGAAATGTTGCCGTTTTACAGGCATAACATATAAACAAATCGTAACGATTTTTGATTTTTTCTACTATGTTAAGAACCTTTAAAAGATCTTTTCGGCGCACTAATAAAAAACTGGGTGTCACCGACTTAATTTTCGAGAAACAGCGACGACATAGACCTACTAAAATGCCATTTTCCCTTCAAGTGCCTCCTGGTTGCATGAACAAAAGCGCAGCAATAGCTTGCGTTTGTCGCACGGAAATAGCGCAACCATCCAAGTAACGCGTCGCCAGCCCATTTGGCTCTTTTTACAGCAGGAAGCATAAATTCTGGTGTGAAGTGGATGAAGTGGGTTGGCGTGGAGAGTATGAGGAGTGAGTGAGTGAGGAGTGATTGGTGAGTGAGTGAGGGAGTGAGGATGAGTGAGTGAAGTGAGTGAGTGATGTCAGTGAGTCAGTGAGTGAGCATATTATTGCATCGCGAACATTTTTGTTTGAAATTAGGCACAGATCAGTTTAAAATATATGCTATACAACAGGAAAATAAAATAAGGTATTCAGAGGCATGTAGGGATCATTGGGAATAAGGGATGTAGGTTTTTATATCTGACTTTAAATTTTGTTCCGATAAAACTTTCCCCACACCATTTCATATTTCCTATAAAAATCGGGTTCTTGACTTTGAATCTAAGATCCCGAAAAACCTTCTCCTCTCTTCCTGGCTACAAAATGCCCATGGGAATTGGAGGTTCTGATACAACTACATTAAATTAAATGCTATGGCATAAGGTTTTTTTGTCTCTTTCGGAAATCGTGAGATATGGCTCTGGTAATGTATAAAGGCAAACGGCAAACAACGTTTCTACCTGTTTCCCGGCTTTTCACCACTTTTTTCGGGATCTGTCCATAAAACCCCCAAATTTCCGACCGTGCAAAGACCACACTCCCCGACACACCCATCTAACATGTTTGCATCGTTATTCGTTTTATGTCGTTCATGGGCGTTTGTCGGCAATCGTACCCTTAACTCCTAACCGACCCTCACCCGCACCCCAACATCTATGAAAACGATTCAGGATGCCCAATGGATTTGATTAACAAAATTGGTGATTATGCGATGAAACGAGGTAAAAACTCACTAAAAACGCAACTCTCCGCGGTTAACTGGTGCATGCATCACACGCCCCTCTAAGAAAGATCTCCTACGCTCTCTGACAGCGTGCTTAAGTAGCAGCGCAACCTGACACGCAATACGCAGAATGCCTTTTTCCTTCAATTATTCCTCTATAACCCTTAAGGCAGAATGCGCCTAAATAGCACAATTTGGGTCATGTTTTTTTTAAAGAAAAATTCTTAATGTAAATCATTGTCCAAGATGAATTCCCTTGTGTGTAGATCAGCTGCCGCTGTGAGACAGATTAACATCCCAGGATGAAACGAAGACCAAAAGGTGAAATGGAATGGCAGCATTTTGAATTAAATCCCATTGATGAATTGGAATAAACAATAGCTCGATCATATATTTTGGATGAATTTAAATTAATAACATATGACGCGCATGAAAAAATGTTTTAAATAACGTGGAACTCCTATATGCTTTTATTCTTTTGAAGGTGGCACTTGATCGTTTTGTTTGTTTTTGTTTTGTGTCTGTCCATTGTTCTGTTTTTGTCTAGTTTTTTGTTTGTTTTGTTTTCTGTTTTCTTTTGGTTTTTGATTGTGCTAATGTTTCTTAATAACTACCCAATTCTTCAATTGGATGTCTTTGTGAACATGTTTTTCTCTTGGTCATGTTTTTTTAAAGTTGGGGGGCACCTAAAAAGGCAGGGTGGATTTGTTGCAATCTTAGTTCCCAAAACTTGTTTACATGCTTGTTTTGTTAATTTTTAAATGAGACAGAGCTGGTTTTGGTATTATTTTTTTCCTAGGACATTGGCCTTCCAATTTCGAAGCAAAAATATGATTTTAGTTTGTACTAATACTGTCCGTTAAGCGTAAAAGTCAGGGGTGAATCATGTGGCGGAGGATCGCTCCATTTGGCGGAGTAGCACAATGCTACAAATAATGGGTGCTACGGACAAACAAAGCATGATATCAGGTTCAAATATCATAGGCATGTCTAGGTTGTGATCCTTTACCTCAGAAACCTCAAACTAGAAACCACAACTTGTTTGCGACAATCTGAAAAAGAGCGCCCTCTGGCCCCCTTTTGATAAAAACAGCACTTTCACAACGAAACGCTGTCGAATTCTCTTCTTAACTTTCTAATTGGAATTGCTTTGCTTGATTTTACATCTATCCACATCTCAATCATGAAAAAGTCTATTCAGTACCAGATCTCGGGAGAATAGAAGAAGCTCGCATTAATTTTGGACCACACCCTGTATCTCTGTGTAATGGAAGTTATTTGTCCGATAAAAGTTGTACAAGGCTGGTGGGCATTTTGTTAATATATTAAACAAGTGCCAAATCTTGTTCATCAATCACTGTATTTTATGGGGGTGACCCTACACTGAATACCTGTTTCTTATTTTGCTTGGTTAACAACACAACCGCCTGTATATTTATGAGTCACCCTGTTTGATGAAGCCAATTGTCTTGTTTCTGAAATCTTTCAGAGTATACACTCAGAATATATGTACTTATATAGGGGTAAACATGTATAAATACATTTTTAAATGTATGGCATCAAACTGTAAATCATGTAGTTTTGCCTACAAATGCCATGCAACGCCATTGGGTCCCAACTTAAAAAAACATGACCCTTGGTGGAAATTGTGGTGGGCTATACCCATTGTTTTAGGACTTATCCCATGTCAGGAATAACATAAAGGGTGGGAAATATTAATATCAACACGGTCTAGTCTTCTCTTTTGCAGAGAGAAACATTACTACGACAACTAGAACCAACCAGTTAGAGTTAGATGCTACCATGGAAGAATTAGACATGGGAAAGAGTCTGAGGACCACCCTAGTTATTTTGTAGTATAGGGCCATGTGGCAACCTCATTTGATGATGCCTATGTTACTCTGGTGTCACTCATATTTCACGTACCATGCCTCGTCAGACAAAACATCGAAAAGAGGGTCCGAATTTGACTTGTGGTATCAACAAGTACGTCTTTATAAAAAAGGGACTAATCTAATGAGGTACATATTTAGTCAAGGACTAAGATTGTGCTATGCATTTTAGGGGTTGGTTTTAATGTGTTATTCCTTTAGGGGGAGATTTACAGAATCTTCTGTCATTAAGGGTTAGATTTTCTACTGCTGATTATGCCATTTTAGATCCAATTTTGAAGATGCTCTGACAGCATCTACTACATTCACATCACAATTCACTACAGGATTCAACTGCATTCATATGCATAGGTCCATCACTAATTTCTGGTCCAACACTGCTTAGCATTATTGAATCCCTAAATGAAAGCACGCTACCTAACGACACATATTTTTAATCCTCACTCTGCTCTGCTGGCGGCTTTTATATGCATTTGGAGGACCAGCTTTTGTAAGTGTGAGCTAAGTATAGTTTACTCATATCTACCTCCAGAAAAAAATATTAGAAATCTTGAAGAAAGAATAAAACAGAGGAAGATTCGTAAGTCGGTGGCTCAGCTGATGGTCCCAAGGCGGTGCTACCAATGGCCAGGCACAGCAGGCTCTCAACTCACTATCACTCACTTCCAACACCAACCTCCGCGGTAAGTCACCAGTTAGCTCAGTCAGTCAGAACTGTGAATCATTTGGTGTGAATCCATCTTGGGTTTCCATTGAAATGCAGGGTAGTCGGGAGAGGATCCAGAATGGTCAATAAGAGAGGGCAGATTTCACCAAAATGGGCTGATTTGGCATGATTTTGTGATCATATTTTGTGATGGTAACATATTAGATTAAGGAGAAGTGCTAGTTAACATTTGGACTTTTTAGAATCTGCAAGAGTACTACAGCAATCAACAGTTTAGAATTAAGCCATTTATAGGGATTATATAATCCCCAAACAAACCCCAGTATATAGCACATCGCCAATCTATAGGTACATGAACAATTTTACGTGCAGCCAAGGTAAACTAGATATGACTAAGATTCTATAGAGGCTTGAAGAGACAGAGAGTGTGATGTTACAGAGATTGGAGTCTTTGCCAGAAGTTAAGTAGAAACCATGTAAGGTCTTTGCCCAATGAAACTTCATTGAATAAGTTGGCATTGACCAACAATTATAGCCAGGATGGGCTGATGTTTGTTAGTAAGGCTACAGAATTTCATCACTTGGGAGTTTGACTCTAACCAGGTTTTAACCAGGGTTAGTCCTTATGAGTGCACGGAAATTTCTCTCTGTTACGACACTTAAAAGTAGTTTAAAAGGAAGAAAGGTCCACTCCAAAGGACTCAAGTCTGGTTTAAAAAAAACTCTGTCTGAAAGTGAAACTACTGTGAGAATGCCAGCCTATAGTGATTACTGTCTGTTTTTCAATTAACTTAGATATCTGGTTTTTTGATTAATTATTCAAGAAATATGCATGTTCGAAATAAATCACGAATAGAAAGTTGTTGGGTATCATTGGACTAAGCCGTTTTTACATGACAAAAGGAATGGGCCATTTAAAATTGAATCTATTGAAATGGGTATTTCACCCTCGTTTTGAAAAAGAGCGAATAAAGGTTTGGAACCATTAGTAATTACGTTGTAATTACGTTTTGTGGAAAGGTTCCATTGACTCAACTTTGTAGGTAGTAAAAATTGTTGGAGGTGTTGATCACGATCAATATTGCCAATTTGTTCAACAGGATTCAAATCCGACCGGTGTTATCTGCACTGAATTTTTGCAATACAAACGAAGATGATATCAAGGTTCCAACAGCATTAACTTGAATGGATGGCATTAAAGGAGAGCTGTATGATTCTTTGTTTGTAACCAATTGAATAAAACCGACAGGACCTCTAGTAAAAAGGTATCAGTATTTCACGATGCGCAAACACCTGAAATCAAAGCAAAGGTCCACGAATCAATACGTGCATATAAACATGCTTTTGAAGTGCCCCCTAATTCGTGAATGTATCTTTGTATGATTGTAACATAAATAAGTGTTTCCAATTTGACAAAATACTAAATCAATTCACAAATATTTAACGTTTATGCTGTGATTTATAGTGATGACAATGACCGGTGGTAACCCATGGTAGCTGGTTTCCAAGAGGATTTAGACTCTGAGGATTGATACGCGGTAATTTGCCACCACCAGCTGAAATCGGTCAGTCTCCGCAAGAAAAGGTGTTCCCAGCTATGATGTAGAACTCTCACGGACGAAGATGAAAATCTGCCGTTCACAAAACGAGGATATCAGGACAAATGAGTGATTTGTGGAAAACCTCAAACTTAAAATCCAAAATCTCCCAATCAGATCTCCGGAAGTGAAGATAAATCTCCTTTAGATGGTTATTAGAATGCTTTCTGGTACTGGCCAATCGCAATAGCCAAGTAAAAATGCAGTGACAGTGTCAAAAAGCACCCTCAACTGACACATCTTCGACTGATGATGGAGTTGCCACCGGCATACTAGATGTAAGTAGCTACATTTGTTGACTTCCTAGCCTAGTTAAATTTTGTGAATACACAAAAACATTTTGCTAATCAAGCGCTATGCAGAGAACGGTGTAAAGTGTTAAGGCTCAGTATATTTCCTTTCCAATTTCCTTTCAACAAAAATGTCGCCAAATGTTGTCGACCCAATTATGTTAACACACGCTGTTTATGGACGCAGTCACTACACATTTTTGCAACTACTATAAATGCTGGACCGATTTAACCCAAAATAGTAATCGGATGTTGTGGAGAATTATGCTTCAAGTGCGGGAGAAGAAATACGATAAATGGTAGTGATCGAGTCACACACCTTTAGTTAAGATTTACGTATCAAATTATTAAACACAATGTGATTAGACTCACAAAATGCAACTATTGCAATCATTTTATGGTAAAATGCTCAAGAAGGAATGCAGCTGAAAGGATTGGTTCTGAATGAAGACTTTCGTTGTATGTTGTTTGTGTTTACTCCGGGTGACTAACAATACACTTTCACAAAAAACTCATTGTTTTTTATTGCTGCCTTGTTTGAACTCTTATATCTTAATTTAATTCCTACCTGAATTTTGATTTTTACGGGTTTTATAATTATGGAGGTTTCCCTTTTTGTAAACCTGGTATTGATGGTACAGGGGGAAACAAAAAAACCGAACGTTCAAGTTCAAAACGTAAGATGGTGACCACCACCCAACAAACATCCCCTATGCTGCAGGGCTCCAATTACAGCTAGAGGACCTTAACTTCTTAGAAAGTGTGGGAATCCAGCCAAAACCTTAAAATGCAAATGTGAGATGAAATATACAGTTTCTTGAACTAAATGTATTAGAAGTATTTAAAGACCAAGGTTTCCATTTTAAAGAAAAAGTGACAAAATTTCACAGATTTGAGTTTAGAACACAGATTTGGAGAAATCTCAATGTCCTAAAAACTTTTTTCCGTTAGGCCCAAAAAAAATCAAGTTTGTTTTCCAGTACTATATAGCCCAAAAAATCTAAATGTGAAATGCTTTTTGTCTCGCTCTGATGAACTTGGCAGGGACTTAGTAATCACTTTTCTGTCTGCTGTCTGTCTTCCCGCCATCCGTGTTCACATGCTGGTACAATTTATCTGCGAATTCCATAAGGGCTACGATTGATGTATATTGGTGGACAAAGAAGCGGGTGATGAGTTCTCGAATTCTGTTTAGATTTTGTGCGTAAATATGCTAATTAAGTATCTAATTTGCATATTTACAGAAATTTTCCCACAAGGCTTATGTACAGTGTTCTGGAGTTGCATAAGGCGTATAATGATGTCACATGGTGGAAGAAGCAGGTTGAAGAGTTCTCAATATGATTAGATTTTGGGGCCATAGGATGCTAAGGAGCTAATTAATAGCAAGAAATCGTTAATTGCTTATATTTTTGAAACGGTACATCGGATACACAAAATCCTTTGCTGATGAAGGCCCTTATCATGGCGCGCATCTTTTTTGCATCTGGAGTGTGTGATATCTATGGCTTAGGTATGCAAATGACGTTAATTTAATATGCATTAATTGCTGTATCACTGAAACGGTACATAGGATAGGCAAAATTCCTTCGCTAATAAAGGACAGTCTGCCATACCAACCTTTTTGTGGATCTTAAAAGTGCATGTGGGCCAAGTAAAGAGGCATTTTGTGATGCAAGTATCTAATTAAATACGCATAATTGTTGTATCGCTGAAATAGTACATTGGATTATGCAAAAAATTTGTGTGTTACCTGGAGCCGCAGTGGGGGTATTGGGAGGGACCAGGTGGAGAGTGTTGGGGAGGCGGCCACAGGTCGGGGTTGGGGATGGGGTGGTGGGTGGGTGGGTGTTGGGGGAGGGCAGGAAAGCTGTAGGTGTGTTGGGCGGATTTACTTTGAATTTTTATGCATGGGAGGGAATACACTTTTTTTTAAAATGTTCTGAACATATAGTGGTGAATTACTTTAAAATGGTTGGACCAAAGTACAACACCTACAGCTTTAAATGAAGGTAACGATTAATGTAATTCTGTGAGGACCAAACCATCACACTTATTCAATCATTGGGGTTCCTTTTACAGGGAGGCATCAAGAACGGGGATGGAATTTGATTGATGGTTACATAAACACCAGGATGAGGATTGAGTGACACGAGACACATGACAGTAAGCACAAGTAGTTCAGCCCAGAAAAAAGAAACAGAATAAGGAAAACATAGGGACTAGGTAAGAAAGAAGGCACGATATTTGTGGGCGATTTCAGAGAGAGGAGAGAAGAGAGAGAGGAGGGAGAATGAGAGAGGGATGAGGAGAGAGAGGAGGGGAGAGCGAGAGGGGGAGAGAGGAGGGGAGAGGAGAGGCGGGGGAGAGAGGAGAGGAGGGGAGGGAGGGAGAGAAGGGGAGGGAGGGAGGAGGAAGGGAGGGAGGAGAGAAGGGAGGAGGTGAAGGGAGAAGAGGAGGGGAGGGAGGAGGGAGGAGGGAGGGAGAGTGATAGGGAGGGAGGGAGGGAGGGGGGGGAGGGAGGGAGGGTGGGTGGGGAGCAAGGGGAGGGGGAAGAAGGAAGGAAAGAGAGGGAGGGAGACAATTGCAGGCAGGCAGGCAGGCAAACAATCAGGATAAAGATCTCCTCTTGCATAAGAGTATTTGTTTTTCCAACTTTCATACTGGTGGTTTGTCAAAACAGGCTGAGACAAATCACACAAGGCAACCAAGCACAAAAAGCAACAAGGACCGAGAAAGAGACGATGGCTCCAAAGAAAGAGTGAAAAGAAGAAGAAGAAGCATCGCAAGAAGGACTCGGGAGAGGAAAATGCAGTCAACACTGGAAAGGACTGACTGGAAGTTCTTTAAGAAGGAAGGCCAGGCAATATGAAGATTATGAGGTCAACGTCACAGTTGGTATGCCATTGAGAGAGAAGTATTTGGAGAAGATGCAATTGACCAGGGAGGCAGATAGAGCATGAAGCTCGACTCAAGATACTAAGTGAGACTGATAAGGATGATACTGCTGGTGCGAAACTGTTCCATGTGTTACTAAAAAGGAGTTGCAGTTTTGTTGCTATAATTAGTCACTAATTAAAGAGGTTATATTCAGGGACGTTTAAAAGACTATGCTGTATCAAAACTTTTCAAGACAAGTGAATTTTCTTAGTTTGTGTGTGATTTGTTAGTGTAAATTGATGAAGGTATAAGTAGAAAGACATGGACAGTAGTATTAAAGGACTTTGTTCTGTTGGGGCATGATTTGTTGCACTGTAGCAGCAGAAAGAGGTTCCATAGTCAAGAACTAAATTTCATTCATCAGCACCTAAGCCTTTACAATTTTGTTGATTTTTTTTTACTTTACAAAAAATGTTTTCAGAATCAATTTTTAACTCACATTTATCTGTATAATCATTTGAAATTTTCATGTAAAAAATTTATTTTTACCTGTTACATTCATCAAACTTGTGGGCTCAGGCACATATGAATTTAAATTGGCCCTTGGACTATGAAACATATTTCTAGTGAGTTATGCCAAAGCATGCCCCATAATAAAGTGTGGCATCCAGAAACTTCCCCCAATGATTTGATGATAATGCCTTTTGTCCCTGATGTTCAAATGTAGACTGTACCAGCATATTAAGAGCTCATGCGGGCTGATTAAAAAAGCCTAAACATTAGCCCTATCAGAAATTCATTGAACCGATTAAGTTATCTTCAAAGTATTAAGGATACTCATCAGACCCTCTAGGTTTGGACACAGAAATGAGAACTGAAAAAACATGTTCCAAGTCAGATGTGCCAAACGTTACCAGAAATCCATTGAACATATTAAGCTATCTTTGAGATATTAAGGATACTCATCAGACCCTACAGAAATCACACCACTAAATAAACTAGGTGTAACAGTGTTGGTGTCTGAAATGTGGCACAAAATGTTGATGAGTTGTGTCCTTAAATGAAATTTGAAATTAATCATAATGTTTGGACTAGTAATTAACCATTTGGGTGGTAAAGATTTTTGTATAATTTCTGAGGGTTTGGGGGAAACTGTGCAGTTCTAATTTCTAGTAAAATTTCAAACTTGGTGTGGGCGTGTTGAAAACATGTAAATCATTGATGCTCTGTAGCTTCAAAAATCAGCCCCTATCATACAACATTTTCATTTTTTTTGAAGAGGTATGGTCCTAATCTTAAAAAAAAAAATCAGTTTTGAAATAACCAGTCGCTTTATAGCCGAGAAATTGATGTTTGATGAGAGGTCATTTTGTACACAAGTCTATGGGGAGTTCAGTGGTGTGATTCCTACAGACTCAGCTTAAACACAGAAATGAAAACCGAATCCTGTTTGATAAAACATGTCCTGTGTAAGATGTGCCAAACATTACCTCTATTAGAAATCTAGCAAGGACAGATTAAGATGTCAAGATAGATATTGAGGAAGTTTCTGACGGCCAAATATGATGCCAGTCTTGCCATTGGTCGTCTATGTAATCATGATTAGTTAATTTGTTTCTTTGTTTGCACGGCATGGTGCTGAAGAGGAGAACATGTTATACTTAACAAAGTTTTGCTAAACAGTGACCAGTGTTCAACCAATAGCAGAGTCCGGTTTCTTGGTCATACTCAAATAAGGTTGGAAATTGCATAGTCGCGCAGCATTAATGTAGTGTGAATATGGAATTTCTCGCTCCTACCCAATGTGGAATGTAGAATGTGCAGGTATATGCAATGGGTGCCTGGCGCCTCATGGTTCGGAGAGTCATGTAAAGCTGTTGGTCCTGTGTGTCAGTGGAATCATCCTAAGCATGTAAAAAGTTACAGACTTAGGGGAGTAGAGGATCATCCCAGGTCTGTTACCTGCACTCATCACTTTAGGTACCAGAGTCCTATAGAGTGATGTGAGAACCCGCTTTACTGGAGTTTAAATTGATCCAGATACAGGCTTTATTGGTTGAACTCTATGGTAACCGTGAAATATAAACTGCTAGGTTTGTAGTAAATCATTATTGGCTATCGTTGCTTGTCCAATAATATTGCGGACAACACTGATTTGAGATAATGCGTTCCAAATGTTCAGTTCTGACATTTAAAGGTGTGTCGATCAGAATAATCAGCTTTTTCGTTACCACATATTTGGTCATGTTGTGACCTATGACCTTTAGCCTTTCAAAGCTAAGTATTTGTCATGTTATGACCTATGACCTTCAACCTTTATAAACTAAGAGCACATTTCTTGCAAGAAGGAAAAATGTAAAAGTTCGGAAACCAGTTTAGCCTTATAAACTGAAACAGTCAAAGTCCTTCAGTAAATGCAGATGTAGGTATGATAATAAACTCTTTTGTAGCCTGAACTAATCAAGTGCAAGTCATACATTTACACCGACTATTTATTTTTATCATCAATGCAGAAGGAAAAAGGGTGTATATACAAATTAAATTTTTTTAAGTAACTCCAAAGATGGCATGTGGTAAAGACTTGTTTGAACACTATAGACAAAATAAACAGTTCCAATTTAAATTCACATGTTTACAAAAGAGACTGGAGTATTATAATGAGAAATAACTATGCACAAACTGTAAAATTTATCAATGTTAATTTCTGATGAAAGGGGAATTAATTGTACCCATCTCAGTAAAATCTTTAACAATTTATAGCTACATGCTTTCTTATTGCTATATTGTTCTAATTCTAATAAAAAACTTTTTGAAACACATGTGTATTGTATATGTACACACTTTAATTAAGACTATTCTTGTACTTTTTTTTCAAAAATATTGTACATGGCCCTATTTCTTCATTTCTTTTTAGCCGAGATGTCTGAAGATGGATTCAATTTGTCCCTTTGGAAATAGCCGATTTCCAGAAGTTTTGTCTATTTTATGTAATATTAATAAGAAATGTATAGGAAGACATGAGTATTTTTTTATGTTCAATAATCTTGGTGCATACTATGAATATCACATTGAAACAGTGGTCGCATATAGCTTTCAGTTTCAAGCTATACACCTTTTATGCAATACAAAGGGTCATTTCATGTTTTTTTCGTATCTTACCCTCCTTAAAATCTATTGTCTTTAGCATCACTATAAGCCCTTTTTGAGTTCAGACATCACAAGCACAGTCGGGGTTAGTGGAAATGGTGTGTATTTCTGTTTCAGGATGAGTATCGGAAAGTGCATTAAAGACACTCAGTGATTCACCTGAAGGAGTCAAAATATTTGAAATTTGCAGTAATAGCTTAAAATTGAAGGATGAGTCTGTATAATTCTCGTAAGTTATTTTTTCCAACTGAAGAATTGCCAGAAAAGGAAGAAAAAGGCAGTCTTCAAAGATATGACCCGCAGGGCTCCATTGAATTACGTGTTGTAGTAAGTGTCCGTACGGACAGTAATGACTAAAATATCGGATTCTGTGCTTATTAAGTTGCTTCTGGTCTTATCATTTGCAGGGGTATGTTAGGGTGCCCGCACTTGTTACAGACTTGCAAAAATCTGATTTTTGATGATTTTTCAATTTTATAATTTAGCAAATTACTGATAGTGCTTTTAAGCCAGATCAGAGCAGACAACCAGTGTAGCGAATAACTTGAATTGGAGCAAATATGTAACCCATTCCAGCATTCCTAGAATTCCCGCTTGCAAGTGGTACTTCACCATCACAGTGACATATAGCAGCTGTGCATTTGCAGGCAATCATCTACTCATGAAGTGGGCATGATTCAAGTTGTACAGGGATCGCCGTGCAATGGTTTGGCGTAGCATATCTTCCCTCGCCTTTCACCATTGAGATCTCAGGTTCGATCCCTGGCAGGGACTCATTCTCGGCGGCTTTTTGTGAATTTGGTTTATCGATCCATACTCGTTCCCGCAGGTTTTCTCTGGGTACTCCGGTTTCCTCCTGCTTCTAAAATCAAGCTTCTTGGCATAAATCTGTGTTCCAGTATCATGGTTTCTCTGATGTGCCGAGTGCCTTTCATGGCTGCCGCACAGCGCCTTGAGCATGTTTACGTGGATATTCAAATATTCAAATTAATTATTATTACTATTCCAACTTGACCAAAAAGTCGGACATGCGCAGTAAGCTTAAGAATTGTGAAAGGCTTATAGCAATCCGTATTGATTTTGTTTCTGAGTGGATGGCACCATACTACTAAAAAGAATTGTGCCATGTTAGGAGCGTCTGTATCATGGGTACACACGGCCCCGGATCAGCTTTGTCAGTTGAATAAATCCTGACACCACCACAAGCCATTCCCAATGACTTTTGGATACTCTAAGAAGAAGACTGAAAAGAATTTCAACCCCACTTGCCAATTAACAAGACAAAATAAAAGAATTTCCACCCAACTTCAGCCAAGACTGATCTAACATAAAAGGAGGATTTTGAGTACCTGTCCATCAAAGCAGTGGCAGAAATATTCAAGAACTTCTTTTGTTCAGGGGGATGCTATATTCATTTATAAAAAGAGCATCTCCCCTGAAAGAAAGAAATTCCTGGATATTTCCGCCACTGTATCAAAGAACAAAGATATTGATAAACAAATACTGGAAGTTACAAAAGGAGATTAGGAAACTGAAGCAATGTAATATGAAAAACATGAAATGACACAATCTTATCTGTGCTGATTTAAAGAAAACATTGTGTGTGCCCCACTGTGGAAATGCCTTCTTACAATAGGCCACCTGTACCATATGAACATTGCTGGAATGCAGTGACAGGTGCATATGTATTGTTATCCTTCAGTGTGTAGATCTTTTGTTCAAGAACATCAGGAGATTTGTCTTCTCTAAGGGTAACACCCACTGACCTCTACACATAGATCGCTGGCTGGTGCACATTTGAATAGTAGCCGATTAAAACCACAGGAAGTTGCATTTTGCCCTGCGCAATATGGCTTCACTTTATTGTTAAAGGAATTTTGTATAACAATAGAACATCTGTGGGGAATATGTGCACCAGCAGGCGTATGCATTGTTTCCCGCCATATTGCGAAGGGCAAAAAGCAAATTCCTGTTGTTTCAATCGGCGACTCAGACCCGCTATCCATGTGTAGAGGTCAGTGGTAACACAGCACTTTTATCTTGTCCATTTTGTTTGCATATCCTTAATGGGCACATGACATGAAAGGTGACTTTTTCAGATGAATTGTACGTGGTCATGGGAAGCGTTGTAGGTTCATAAGGTTTACTCATGATTACAATAAAATGTGGCACTCTATTTTTGGAGTGAAATAAATATAAAGAGATACAAGGTGGGATTAATACTGGATCCTAATCGTATTATGAGTCCTAAATGGGGATACAACAATAACATTTGAGTGAAGTCCACTTTTGGGGAAAAAACCCAAAAAAGTGGGCAATTTTACTTGTACTTTGAGAGGCAGTTACATATCTTTAGTGCCATTTCCCCCCTGCAGTCAGGAGTAATACTTGCATGCTAGCCTACATCCACTTCTCATTGTTTTAGTTGTTATACCTTGTTGTGAATGTGAGGATAAACAGTACACGGATTTGTTTTACTACCCGTTTACATTTGTGTGATTAGATCATACCCTTTTTCTCTATTCTCAATTCCAGAAAAATGCAGTTCTATTTTTTCAAATTAAAAATAAAAGATTGAACAATTTGCAATAAAGGGGAGTGAATATTGATTCTGTACTGGGTGTCAATTAGAAGCAGCTATCTAAAATGCCCTGTTTTGGTCTTGTAACTGATATCAGTTGAATAAAACACTTCAAGATCCTCTTGCAAAGCTGGAGCTGCTGTAACTAATTCTAAGGATTAGATTTGAAGATTTTACAATTGATCAGGATTTACAATTATTAAGGATTTATTTCGAGGACCAA
Organism: Ophioderma brevispina; assembly: GCA_023653785.1. Lineage (NCBI taxonomy): Eukaryota > Metazoa > Echinodermata > Ophiuroidea > Amphilepidida > Ophiodermatidae > Ophioderma > Ophioderma brevispina. The sequence goes on from JAMKCH010063460.1 coordinate 19,700, forward strand.
GCACTCATTTTACTCAATGGATCTCCACATTTTATCCTAGATGGAAAAAAAAAAATTGTTGTCTACAGGGTTGTGTCACCTGCAAGGATTTGCAGGAAGCACCAACCAGTCCTTAATTCTGTGTGACCGTGTGGCTGTATTTCTCATTCGAGAAGTATGAGTCCAATAGCTACAGAACTTGGGTCATAGATGTGCCTTGGGAACCTCCATATGACAATGAGGTCAAGGGTTGCATACCAAGGTCAAAGGTCATTGAGATAAAGTTATAAAATACAGTGAAAACATCAAATTAACCTCATTAGAAAAGTGAAAGTCCAATTTGCTACAGAACTTGGGTCATAGATGCCCCTTGGGAACCTAATGAGGTCAAGTGTAACATACCAAGGTCATATAAGGTCAAGTTATAAAATGGCCTGAAAACATCAAATTACAACCACTTGTTTTAATCTTTAAGGAAGTTAGGTTTGGTTGTCTAAGGCAGAAACTGATTTTTTTTACTATTTTTACATAAATTTTGTGATAGCAGCTGCAAATGTTGATTCAAATTATTTTGAAGTCAAATCACATTAGTATGATGGGATGTAATTGTAATGTTGCAATTTTATCATACATATGTGTTCCAGCACAGATACGTATGTGAATTATTATATTTTTAACCTCGGACCCAACCTTATAATTGAAGTTGCACACCCATATAAAGCTGGTATTCTCAAAGGGAATCTAACTTTAAACACAGGTTTAAAATAGGGTTGTCATTTATGAACAGATCGTTTTGTAGTAGGTGAGAAAATTCCTGATTGATGGGTTGGAACAGTTTAAGTTAAACTTGCTTTGAGATTACCAGCATAAGAATGTAGCATTTTATCTCCCTTAAGTTCAATTCGAAAAGGTTACTTTTAACTTTTTTCTGGAGTTGGGAAAAGTCCTGTGATTTCGCTTCTAATTTAGGTGCTTAAAAAGCCTGTACATAACCAATTGTGTATATTGTATTCATATTTGTGTGAATTAAAATTGTCAAAGTATATATGATTTGATACAAAATGAAAAGGGAAAAAATGTGCAGCTTAAAATTTTGTTTGTTACATGTGGACAATGTTCCACATATGTTAAACAATTGCAAGCATACAGATCTCTTGCAAACCCACATAGCAGAGAAGGCAACCTGGGTTTGCTTCTAACAATTATTGGGGTGGAGTAATGATATACTAATAGTACCATATTTTAAGCATTTGGACCCGGGAGGTGACTGCAGTCATCAGAGATTAAATTTTTTAAATTATTTCTTTTTCAAAATCTCAGAATTGTACATTTCTGTGATCATATTTGGAGTCATCATGAAAAATGTATTCAAATGAGTCCAAACAAGCCTAGTCTAAGGTCAGTGTTTTTGAGATGGCTTCCCAAATGACCTGCAGTCGTTTTAGAAGCCATCTCAAAAACCAATGACTTTTGTGTTATAGCTTATACAGAATCTACAAGGGTTGAACAAGTTAATGGCAAAGCATGCCAAGTTTTATCACAGTCAAGTGTTATCAGTATTTAATCCATTTTCCACATTACTTTCAATTTTGTGATAACACATGATTTTGCATTAGTAAAAAAATCTTGTTTTTAATTTAAGAAATGATTCAGTTCATGACATTTAGATGCAATTGTTTATGAGAAGAGAAATAAGGTGATTAATGTAGTAAGATGAAGATAAGGTACAGAATGTGTTTCGTCTTATTAGCATTGGTAAGTTAGCTGAACTAGACTAGTAAGTGAAAAAGAATTGGTATCAGAAATTCAGGTAACTATTTATTTGCTTCAGCAGAGACTTGAAGTGCTCTGGTCCAAGTCTTAGGTTTGACACTCTGGGCAATAAACCAGCCAATTTGATTGGTTATTCATAGAGTTATATGATATAATTAACCAATCAGAGACATGGTAAGAAAAGCTTAAAGGTCTATACAGATATATGAAAGGTCTATTTTGATTGGTCGTCTCGGAGGTTATATCATGTAATTAGCCAATCAGATATACTGTCAATACCGTACGAAAGGTGGTAGACCTAATGAGGTTTAGCGTTAAGTAGGATCTTTACAGTTATACTGACTAATTTTCAATACCCGTAATATTTAATGGATTAGTTGGATGATTGTTAGACCATACAGTACATTATCTGGTCTGGCCGGTCACATAATAAAGAATTACCATGAACAGATTTTCATTGAAAATGGGCCCCAAGTAGATCAAATTCCCTGACTGGTTGTCTTGGTAACCAAGAAGGTAAATGAATTGAGATCAGATGAAGAGTTTCTTTGTTTTCATGAGATGGCCATTTATGTGTAGAGTGATCGTAAGAGGAAAGTTTCATAAGAGGAAAGCATTTTGTCTTCCTCTGGTGTGCATATTACCATTAAGCAGTCAGTAAAATCACTTTTTATACACACTAACAAAACTACTCAAGTACTTGAATAATCAGATTCTAATTTTATTCTAGTAACTTGTTAATTACACCGTGCTTCCACACACTTGATGCACTATTTCAATGTGTACGAACATAATTTGGTGGTTAAACAGAACTTGTATGTTAAATGTGCAGTATCATCATCGGGAGTATGTTTGTATGATGTCATTTTTGTCTACATGTTTAGATTTTAAACCTATGTACATGTTAAAGTGACTGACCAGTACCAGAAATAGGATGTGTGCTAGTGTATTAATATTCATCTTTTGTGGTGTTAACTGAAGTTGGGATACTGCACATCATGTGCTATTATACAGTTTGGCATTTTGTTAATGAATTATGCATCTGGAGCATTAACAGAATAAAAGCCAAAGAATGAAAATTTTAGAAGAGCATTCTGGAAGCATTGATCCAGTGGGTCACATCTGTGGTTATGTTTTGACCCATTGGGTTACTTTGTGGTCATCGAGCACCATTTGGCTCCTATACTCTGTCCAGCTCGAAGGATAATGGGTATTTTACCAGTTTTTAAGTAGAAACAGGAGACAAGCGTTGCTCAAGAAGTTAACCTTATCCTCCAAAATTCCTCATCGGAACTTGTAGCAGATGTGGACCATGCAGATTTATTAATTATAATTATCGTCGCCAATTCGTAAGTTTAAAAATTTGAACCACCAGTACAACTCCTACTAGTACTCACTAGGGTTTGTCAATCTTTAATATATGAGGCAAGTCATCGGATCGGATCAGTAAATCGGCCGATACTACAAAAAATATCGGCCATCGGATCGGCAGTGGAAACCCTGGATTGGTTAATCTCTAGTTAGTATTGTGGTGTTGAAGTCGAAGATATATTGCGTAGGCCCGGATTCCAATTCAAATTTCTCCAACTTCACTAGAATTGATATATTTTAATTCTATAACAAAAAAATTATAAATAAGATTTTAATATAGCAAATAAAATATACAAGTAAAATAATTACAAATCATTACTCAGTTCCTCAGGTGAGCAGTTTTGTGTGGCCAAGAAGAAATCCTGATCAAGGACTTTTTCCTTGGCCATGTGTGGACACTGTGTAATAAATTCTGTTTAACCATCAAAGTATCACTACACTTCTCTTGAAAGTGGTCTGTGCAATTACTACATGTATAAAATAATTACTGCATTAAGATATTATAGTCCTGAGATATTTGTTAGGGACAGTTGTCTAGATTTTAAATATAGAATTGGATGTGAAGGCAAAAAAAGTGTGTCTCCAGACTATTTGATCCAAAAACTAACTGCTGTGCAATTTTGTTTTTCAATTATTTTCCCCTGTGCTTGCTGTTAATGTCTGTTGAATTAACTTAGCCACTCGTTTTTTTTGTTTTTTTAGAAAAGGAAAAGATGATACACAAAAGTCATGAAAGAAATGTTTTTTCATCAGACCAAAAATATTTATGCATAACCCAAATGCATAATACTTTTGTAATTAATTTTCAGTAGAAAACAAAAAAGCGATTAAGGTAAGATTTTGCCATTTCCATGTTTCATGCGTCCTCCAAATTTTGAGAAATCTTGAGGTCTAAGGCAATTTAGTAACTTTCTTTTTGGGACCTTGCCATATTTTGAATGGACTTTCAAACACAAACTGGGTGTCTAAGTTATTGAACAAATAATAGTTACATTATACCCTTTGCACCTCCTCTAAATCAATGGCTTTAACTCTACATGTATTTCCTTAAAGCAATAACAGCACATTTTTTGAAGAGCACCCCCAATTTTCAAAATTTGATATTTTTGCACAGTTATGTTGGTAATTGTCTAAGAAACTACACCTGCGAACGAGAATGCTAAAAAATATGTATTTATCATAAAATAAGCGATTCCAGATTGTACTTAACGGCAGAGCTGAAAATGCTTAGTTTATGTCCGTCCATGATGAAATAGTGTCACCTCAAGAAAATTATCTCTAACTTGACTTGCCTGAACCAACTAAGCAACTAATGGATGAGCTATAGACACGTACATGGTACTATTTCCCAGCTATTTCATATTGGAAGGCCATTTCCAGCAGCCGTTGAATTATTATTGGAGATTATCTAATTACAAAATCCTTCGTTTGGGACACAAGAGACATTTCAAGCTTAACCATTCACAGGTATAGTTTACTAGCCAGTTGCCAATGCAACTGTGTAAAAATCTCAACATTTTTTAAAAATTGGGGGCGCTCTTGAAAAAAAAATGTGCTATTATTGTTTTAATGGAATAAAGCACATGATGCAGAGGAAGGTATACTGTGATTATATGCCCCAACACCAGGTTAAAAAAGTTCTGCTTGATAAGTCCCAAAGAGGCCACTGTTATGTAGAGCTATATTCAAACTCTAAAATCACACAAAATGCACACGTTTCAGAGAAACTGTTTGCGCTTTTTTTGTCTGAATAATTAAATAATTATAGAACATACAAGGAAAACTAAATTTAAGTTCATATCATTGTTCCATCACAGGAAAGTACAGTGCAGGGCCATTTCAAACACAGACTCTAGTTCTTAGAAGTGTGTTTCACGTATATAGTGTTATGGAGTGGAAAACGTTGGAAGACCGTCAGTACTGTTATCAATATTTTTGTAAAGCGGCCGCTCTTCCAGTTGTAGTACAACCCGAACACATGTCAACAACCCATCAACCCCTTAAAGGGACAAAACATGCTAATTTTTAGTGTACATATGTGATAAATTATGTTGAAACGATTCTCAACATTGATGATATTACAATAAATTAATTAGCGAATTAGAAGGCAAAAATGAAATCGGGAACTGATGGGTGCATCCATGTTACCAATAATATCACGGCCATAGTGACGTTTCGGCCATCTCACGGCCATTGCTACGTCATGTCTATAGTTTGTCCCATGATCATTGTCAAAGCAAAGTAATTTTAGTATCTAACATATCTAATAGGTTTGTATGCCTTTTAATCGACAAACATCTGCAGTGATTATATTGCAATACAGAAATAACTACTTCACATGATAACCTCATATAGCTAATTGAAGTCCCATCTGTCCCACATCACCGTTCAGCTGATCAGATAGCAAAATGGTGTTATTCCAAGGTAAGCATTGAAGGTCTCACGAGGAATTTCAAGTAATTGTATAGCATGTGGCATTGAGGGACTCTAATGTGAATGGCTCTACTCGAGCATTACATACTGAATAGCGTTTCGGTTGACATTTAGTCTCGCTTTTTAAAAATTAGAATTACAGGACATTTTGTGAGAAACACTATATAATCTGCTAAAATTCTAACATTCCTCACACACCTGCTTTATTGTGGCAACATGGGCCGCTCCCATCAACCCAGCGAGAACAATAAGCAAAGCGTAGCGTTAATGATCTCCTTTAAATATGATTTGTATTTAATCAGGCATGTGAGCGTCAGCTTTTAGCTGTTAAGCTTTTTAATGCTTCAAAGTTTAGACTTTTCTTTTCATGCATGTTTGTGACCTCCATGTAACAGTGTTTATGCTATTCAGCTTTTTTCATAACTTCTTCAAAAACCCACTCACAGGTCTGTTAATAATACATGCTCTGCGATCTGGAAGGACATGTAATGAACACTAAAACCTACAGAAATTGGGTCATAAATGCCCCTGGGAACCTCCATATGATGATGTCAAGGGGTCAACTACCAAGGTCAAAGTCCTAATTAATACCCGGGATATTAATACAAAAAATAAAAAAAATGCAAAATTGGGCCTACCCCCCCCCACCTTCAAGAAGTAAAAGTCCAATTTGTCACTGAAATTTTGTCATAGATGTTACCTTGGGAACCTCAATAGGATAAGGTCAGGATGTCACTTAAGAGGTCGTCTGAGGTCAAAATAGGAGTGAGGGAAAGTTGTATCGCAAGAGCAGGCAACCAATATGGTTCGAGAAACTGCTGTTTCTATTCGAGCTTGTGTGCCAGCGACATCTGTGGTTGTGAGAAACATTTAAAATTCCACCCCGCAACCCATATCAAGAACTGGTGATCATGGCCATAATTAAGGGGGATTCATAATTAATTTTGGTTGCTACATTTTTTATTTGAAAAAATATGGTGGGTTTTTTTTTGGATTGTCATTTTAAAACTTTTTTAACTCTATTGCATTGGACTTATACTTGTAACATGGGTCCATCAATTTTCGGTGTGGACACAATGATTTATTAATTTCGACCACCTTAATCTCACCTCAAGAAATTGTCATTATTGTTACTATGATTAAAAATGATTATTTATTATCAATGTACTCTTAACACCCCACCCCATAATAAAGTAACGAGAGATGCTATTAATACAGTTAATATTAAATCACTGTGACTATAAAAATGTGTTTTCAAACATCTTTTATATTGCGTATGCTTGATTTACTATGTGTATGTTTGCTTGTCTTTACCACTTTTATTTTTATTTGAAAGGCACAACAGTAGATGAAAAAAACATAATAAAAAGTGGTCTTTCCATATTTTTTACATGCACTGTCAATTTAAACAACTAGAGCATGAAAACAAGTTAAGTACTGCATTTATGTACTTTCTTGCACATATGTTCAGCATATTTGGATTTTCATATTTTTATGGCCGCCCAGCTATAGCTGGCCAGGGGGGAACACTTTGCATTCTGTTGTGCGTATGTAGCTCACTAAAAATGTTAAGTTTTGTTTAATTGACCTCAATTGAAAAGTTGAAGTTCAATGGAACCAAACTTGTGTCATCGGTGCACCCATCGGATCCCCTCATAACTGCTCGATGAGGTTAAAGGGTCACATGCCAAGGTCAAAGGTCATGATGACGGTCATTGTTGAAAAATAGGCTAAAAATGTAAAAGGACCTTCCATTGAACGGTTGAAGTTCTACAACTTGAGTGGTAGGTGCAACATGGGATTCCTCATTTGTTGAAGTTAAAGGTCTGTGAGGTCAATTTTGTAAGATAGGCTTGGCGGCCCACAGCTATATTCTTTGAATATAGCAGTGCAAAGACGAGAACTGCAAAATTGTAGTTAAATGGTAATAATAATGGCCTTTATACTCCGGTGCACACAGAGAAACATAGTGGCATTAGGAAGTGTTCATAAATACTTTGGTGGTGGGTGGGGGGGTTGGCAAAAGTTTGAACTCAGACATCAAAAAAAATTTGATCCCCCATTCAGGGTCTTAAAATTTGTTATCCCCCTTATTTATACTTTCAGACAAAAAAGCAGCAACTTCAGACTCCTATTAGGGGACTGACCCCCAGGTAGTCTAAAACCTATTTAGGGGTGGAACCCTGACCAGTAAAAAGTTTAAAAAATTGACGATATTGCAGTCATGGTGAAAAGCGAAAAAATGGCCCAGGGCAAGGTGTGTCCTCTTCTAACACAAAGCGCAGAAAACCCTTGCATATTCATTTTTGTATTTACGTAGTTTCTCATGCAAAATTGATGGAACCATTGATTTTGAATTTTGTTAAGGTTCTCCACCTCCCACCCCACAAATACCAACTACCGGTTTGGGCAACGGTCTTAAAAATAAAAATCTTTATCATGGGACGTGATATGTGAGGTGGTTTTGTTCCGAATCATATGTAAACACAAGTACATGGATATATCAATTTCTATAATTTCTTGCAATTTTTAAAAGCAAATTGTTAGAGAGAAAAATATTTAAAATGGCCTACTGCAATCAAATGTGAATTGTGAAATGGGGGGGGGGGCACTCCCATCTTGGAGGTGACGCGTATGTAACACCCCCCATTTTCAGCATCGCTGTCACTCAAAGACCCATGCATATATTCTGAAAATGTCACCCAAGAACCTAGCACGATCATCATGCATTATAATGCATCTGGCCAAGGCAATTATCATTGTGGTCCTTTTACATAGGCCACTTGCATTATAAGCAGGGTGGCCTATGGTAAAAAATGAATACGATAAAAAACCCCAAAGACCCCATATTTTTTACAATTTTTACCAAACTGTCACCCAAAGACCCCTATTTTTGTAAAAATTTTGAAAATGTTCATTCAAAGACCCCTATTTTGGGTGAGATTTTTGAAAAATTTTCTATTCTAAAAAAAAAAAACTATTTGGAGAGAAAAATTTGCAAATTTGTCACCTGAAAACCCCTTGTTTTGGGGCGTTTTGGCTGTCTCTCACCCAAAGACCCCTATTTTTTTAGTCCTCTGTCATTCAGTGATTGCCCCCCCCCGAAAGCATGAAACTAATGTTGCGTGAAGAGTCAACTGTATCAAGTGCCGTCTTCACTGTAGGCGGACTATGAGCCCGGTCCCGACTACTAATATTATCCTGCACCACCGTTATAGATAACCTATCTCATTGCATTCACGAAGGTGAACTAGCTAAAATAGTAGTGACGTTGTTTCCGGACTATGGCAGCAATTATGCGGGAGTGGGCACAGGAAGGGTGCTTCCCTCTGTGCAAAGCGCGCAACCCTTGCAATATTCGGTTTTAGAGAATGCTTTTTGAATGGAAAATTTGATGTTCCAAAATTGGATAATAAAATAATGATACTTTGGTCAAGTTATGTTTTGAATGGAGCAAAAATATCCTTAAAATTTTATCCTGGAAATTTTTTGATCCCCCCCCCCCCTTTTTGGGACTCAAATTGTTTTGATCCCCCCATATATTCTAACCCCCCCCACCAGAGTATTTATGAACACTCCCTTACAGAAAATACAATAAAATACAAAATTAGGAAATTCAACATGTTCCATGACGTGGTTCATCACAAATTAAAACGATGCATCCATGCTCGCATATTTTTATCATGAGAGGGCGAACGCATCGGATGCAGAGTTGTTGATTGTGATGAACCCACTCTGTTACATGTTTGAATCCCTTTCACAACGAAAATCTTTATGAAAACTGATTTATATCGTGTCCGGAGGAACATAATAATTCTACTATAATACCAAAAAATGTTCCTAGTTTCCACGCATTTTTCCTGCCGCATATATTTTAGTAAAATCGAAAGCAAAACGATATTTGGGCATGTTTTGATTCTTTGGCAGTTTGCAAAAACCTGTTTTTTTGTCCTTGCGCGTACTCGTTCTAAACGTGACGAACAGTGCGTCGACCTAAGCGTGAACACTGCGCCGTGCGTGACGCCTGATTTTGCATACCAACTGTGGGTTGATAACTAATCAACAATGGTACGCTCCCGTACAAGGAGAACGGTGATTATTGAATAATATGTAACGTGGAATACAGCCCATTAATACATGCTACTAACAACTCCCCCTTAAATATCGGGAATAAGTGTGTTTTCAGGAGCACTGAAGACACTGGTGAAGAGTACTTCTCATGAGTTATTAAACAGGGAGCTTGTTCGCAGAGCCTTGGACCAATAACTTAATATCTTTCTTCGCCAAATATGCGCTAGAGGTAGAACAAGAGTCGCTTAACTTCAGAATAGGACCGTAGCCGTACAACTTGTACCATCATAATTAATGTCCAACACATTATATAAATCAGATCATCAGTGAGGTGAGACGGAGCCTGTCCGTGAAGATAAACACATAAGGATTTTGTATCTGAATACATTCCTAACAGGCAACCGGGAAGCATTTATCAAAAGTTCTGATGAACTCTGGTCATGACCACAGCAAACACCAAAAGCACAGCTTTATTTTCAGAGCATTTTCAGATCTATCTCATTGGTGCCATATGGTATAATTGGCACGTCATTGCGGACCGACCAAAGATCGTAACAGCATGGTTGCAAGCATCAAAGTGATAAACCTCCAAATATGCCACAAAGTTTACGAACTTGGTTATTACACTCTTACATATAACCACCAATCGATTGCACAACTCATGTTGGTATAAACAAATCCAAGATTTTTAACACACACAGGTACAAACCGGTGTCCACTAAGCGCGAATTGTATGAAGCAATTTTTTTTCAGATTTCAGGATCTTGGCAAAGACATTTTTAAGTGACAGGAGGAGATTTTTTTAGGATATGAATTTCTCCTCAAATTTCACTGGATCGGTTTAGACCACCTACCAGAAAACGTTTGGAAGGTTTATTGGACAAACAGGTGCAAAGAAAACGCAAAGAACTTGTTTTAATGGCTTGGCCTCTATCGTGAGTCGTTCCCTCATAGAAAACTATGCTTTGAACTTTCTTTTCTGGTCGTGCACGACAGAACTACTAAATCATCTATTACCATAAAGACGGCGTATTCGTCTTCGTTCTATACTTGGTAAGCATTACCAGATAAATCAAATATAAAGCATAGCATACCTTTTCCTTTCCAGGTGCTGTTTATGATCGTAAACTATACAATTCATACTTTTAGAAAAAAAAAAAACATTCTATCAAGTCAATACTCTCATCTTAATGTGGTTTTTTCACACTATTTTTTTTATGCATTCAAGAGCAACAGCAACTACGAAAATACCAGCAGGCAAATCACAAAAACTAATCACAAAATGATGGATCAACGTACTGACGCAATGTTACATGACTGTTAGATATCAATCACTGGCCGATCCAGGGGGTGTTTTTTGGTGCGTGCGCCCCCCGGTATTTGTCCAAAAATCTTGTAAAATATCCAATTTTTTACCATAACTAGTTTCCAGCCCCCGGTAATTTTGGCATTTTTCGAGGGCGTACCTCCCTGGATATAGCCCCTGTTACAACTTAGGCAACTTTTACCACCACCACAAACAGCATATTGGAAGCATTTTATTCACCACTGGAATAAACGGCAGATCGTGTTTTGAGTCCATCCCACAATTCACTCATGTTTGGGAAATTTTCATCTCAATAAGGTCATGTGACCCTTCAAAAATCCTATTCTTACATAAAAACCTTGACTTTTCCACTCATTTTAGCCCACAAGTTCAGTGCTTGATACTTTGTACATGATCATGAAATGGTCTGTGGTTCGTCTTGAACAAATACATATTTAGTACATTGCAGTATAGACACATTGAATGCATTATGGGACTGTTTTAACACATCCCTACTGGAACAACCAAACAAGTGTCTTTCTGCTGTCCTTGCTGTTTTTTGACACATTGTAATGCATAATGGGACTGGTTTAACAGACCCTCTGTAAACAAACCAAACAAGTGCACTGCTTTTGTCCTTGGCTCTGTTTTTGACACATTGTAATGCATTATGGGGAAGGTTACAGATCCATGTGAACAAACCAAACAGTGTCACTGCGTCCTTGCTCTGTTTTTTGAAGGAGCTTAGTTCATGTAGCTCATGTTTCAACCTCAGTCTTAAAGGCTGACTCAGAGATTTCAAAATATATTTTTTTGGGGCAATAATTAAAACCCAGATAGTAACCCAGATGTACATTTCCAACGTTTGAGACAAGGGACAAATACTTTTGGGGCTACGGGGGCTATTTGAGCAAATTCTGCAAAAAAGTAGCCCTCGTAGTGCAATTTTACATAGGCCAAAATTTCTCAGGGGGCTGGCTTTATTTTGTGAAAACTGAGGGCTATCGCCCTTAGCCTCGTTTATTGGTGCCGTGGTTTGAGATGAATAGGATATTTTTGTTTTGATGCAGTAAACATTTATGATAGTTACGGTCATAGGAGGATACTTGTATAACAAAAAATTATGGATCCGGAAGTTAAACAAACGTGTGATTTTCTATATGAAGGACTTCGATTGAGCTAGTTATTTCACACATGATTTTTATATGGGAGAAGCTTATTTACATGCAAAAATCCCCATTTGCGTGAATATTGAGGGCGCCCTCTCGGAAATCTCTGAGTCAGCCTTTAATATTGTTCAAGCAGGTCCGATCTGAAATGATAAGGGGAACATAATGGGCATCAATTTAGGATAGGTACAGGAGCTTTATACAAGAGCTTAAAATTTGTGGTATTTAGTTTTAATAAACAGTGGAGAACCAGACCTTTGCAATGATTATGGTTTCACACCACTTAATACTGGTCCCATTCGTTCCTGTACAAAATGGGCGAAATGAAATGAAAACGTCATTTCTCCTCAATGGAACATCTAAGACATTAGAGCTAACATCTGCTTGAAGATCATCATATCGTAAACAGAACAATTTTATAATTAATGTCGCCGGCGACATTAATTCAGCAGAAGACGCGGAAATGGTGTGTAACACAAAAAACACATGCCATAGTTGATTCTCACAGCATGCACCTTGTTTGAACTGTCTGTGACCTTGTGGTTTTAATATCAATGAGTACGAGTCTATGATATTCATGTTATAAACACATTTGTTGATTAAAGAGACATGAGGAGATTTCCAGAAAGAAGCGCCCCCAATTTTTTCTCGAACCCCGTTTTTTTACATATTTGGAATGCTTACCAATGTATTAGATCACACCTGAAGTGAATAAGCCAGATACGCCGTCTTTATGTAATAAGATGATGATTTAGTAGTTTCTGTTGTGCACGACAGAAAGTCAAAGCACGGTTTTCTATGGGGAACGATTACGATTGCAGGCAAGTTCAAAACAAGGTTTGCGGTTTTCTTTTGCACCTGTTTGTCCAATAAACCTTTGAAATGTTCTCGGTAGGTGGTCTGCAACCGATCCAGTGAAATTTGAGAGAAATTTGAATCCTAAAAAAATCTCCTCCTGTCACTTTAAAGTTACGGCAATCTTAAAAGTTAGCCTACAAATTACCTGTATGTCTTTAGCCTCTTGTTAATGTCCCCATCTGCTGTTGGGTATGTTATTTTATGTGTGAAATTTATCTCTATTCTTCCAATGGCCTAGACTATCATTTGCGAGCAAATTGAAGAAATTTGATATTTTCTGAAAATGTGCCAGTGCCGCTTTACGCGGAGGTGTTATGTTCCTGCAAGTAGAAAAGCACAAGCAAAATCTGGACAAGGATATCCCAGAAGAATATGGGCTGGTTTGGTCTGAAAAATGTTCTAATAAAAGACACATCGATGCAAGAAAGTCATAAGTGCAATAGCTGCTATTTGTTAGAAATTCCCATCAAACATAATATTCTGCCAAGTATTTGGTCAGTGGTTCTTGAAATGGTTCTTCAGGTGACACAGTTGCCTGAAGAATCACTTCAAGAACCACTGACTCAAGGAAAGATAAACTGAACGTCATCCTAATACATGGCAGCACACATATGTATCACATATGGCAGCTATTGCATTTACAACTTTGTTGCACTCACATGATGACGTGACCACTTTGAAATTTTAATGTACTCCTAAATGGGAACATATCTAAATAGTTAATTCTTTTGTTTATGTTGCTTTTTAAAAACACCAAAATTGGAAGCCTCAACATGTCCCATGTGCAACCATACCCTATAAAAAGGATACTCCTTTTATTTCATTTTCTCTGGATGGGGATGAATTCTTGGATGGGTTGAGTGACCCCCCATATGTGAAGTTTAGAGTTATCAGTAGCGTCCCCTTGTGGGGAATCCTGTCCCCCTCTTTCCCCCATGAAAAATTAGTGAATTTCTGCACACGTGCCAATTTACAGCGAAAACAACATAGGCCTATACTATACTAACAAATTTTAATATATGCTTTCCCCCCTGGAAATATATGTGCCCCCTTTTCCTCCTGAAAAAAAGCTGGTTACACCGCTGAAAGTTATTAATTACCTGCTACATCATGGTCTTTGAAGACGTGGTTGTAAAGCGAGTAATACGTACTGCGTATGCCTCTTTCTCAGCCATCGAATCAGTTCTGCATTAGTCCACAAAAACACAGATTGCTTGGTCTTTCTAGCAAAAATAAATATCAGTTTTGGTAAGTACTGGTATCCTAAATAAAATAGAAATTGAAAATGGTTTAAGGAGTAAACTTTAAAGTTCTAGGCATATTTAACCCTTTCGCACCCGAATTAATTTTAGGATTTCATTTTTGAACTGTCACCTAAAAGACATTTTTGAACTGTTACCTAAAAGACATGTCTAGATCTCTCAGCATAGCAATTCACACACACTCTCCATGTCAAAACTCCTTGCCTGAAGTTGTAAAGGACATTATAAACTTCAAATGATACCAAACTTCATCTTTTGGATTGTTCCATATTTGAGATACCAAAATAGTATCTGAATATATTTCAAGTATTTATTTACTTGCAAGAAACCCTCAGGCATTCTCTCGGTGCAAAAGGCTTAATCTGTGCACACTCCATATGTGCCTTGTCCCAGTTCTTTTTGAGCAATTTTAATGGTCAGATTACATTATTATACCAAATTTCATCAAAATTGAACATTGAGAACTGGTACAAGTTCATCTTTTTGGTTATGAGTGAGTGAGTGAGTGAGTATTAAAAATTTAATGACAACTCAACCAACACAATTGTGTCATATCTTGTCAATAAGATAAGGTACATTAAACATTTAAATTTGAAACCTTGATTAAAACATACATTTTTTTTTTTTTTTTTTTTTTTTTTTAAAAAAAAAATTTAACAATATTTAAACAGATCAGCCTCTTTCAGGAATTTATCACCTAAAGAGGGAACCGAGTGAAAAAAAATTGGGTCTATCTGGCGAGCGTAGCGAGGCGGAAATTTCATAATTCTTGAATGATTTTGTTGGCAAAACAGACTCAACACCCTCCATTAAAAATGGTCTGGGGATGCCCCTGCTCAGACACCACATCTCACTCACACACAGCATCACTGATCTTACACAATTCTTATACACCATTCCTTTCATCTTCAAAGGATATCTTTTCCCTTGCCACATTCCCTAAACTTCACCCATCCATACCTCACTCTAGCTGTCACTGCCACCTCGCATCCACCATCCCTACTAACCTTATCCCCTTGGGATGTGAACTCCTTCACTGACTCCACCTCATCACACAACTTTTCCTCCTGTTCCACCATCCCTCCAGCTCCCTTCTCACATCTTCTGCACACAAAATCTCTTGCCAAACTAGGGGTCACTCTCTTCATCTTGAAATAAAGTTTTTAAATCTGGGATGCTATAATATAAGCGCATAATCAATGCATTCAAGTAATACTTGATGTTTCACAGAAAGAGCACAATCACAAGGAATACACTGAGGGACTGGTTTACCTCTAAGAAAATAATTATGGGTCATGTAAATATGACCAATCGGAGCAAATATGCAAATGAGCATATTGATATGCACAAAATGACACAGTGAATGGGTGGGGTCTGATGGTTACAGACGGAGACACCAATGACAGATTTCACTATGACAAAATCCCCTTCTGCTTAAGCGCCAGGGGGATAAAGCTTGTGTAGGGTCATTAAAGGTCAATCAACTTACACATGTACCCCTTGAATATTGGACCAGTGGCTCTTTAGATTAAGCTTGAGGGTCACATCATTTGCAGGTGTATAGAATTTGACAAAATGGAGATAAATTTCATGTAGGGGTCATGAAAGTTTAGTGACACACAGTGAGTGTTGGGCCAGTGGTTCTTTTGAGCAAATTTTGGGGTTATAAAACTCTATTTGAAGAAAAAATATTGTTTATGTATATTATCAAAAAAAAAAGATATAGGTACCTACAAGACAGGAAAGGATATCATTCGATGGCAGGACGTCAAACCAGTCTGCTGTAAATCTGTGCTAAAAGAATAGTGTGCTATGACTTGGAACATGGAATGAGATATTTGAACCAACCTGGAAAGCTTGAACTTCTTTTGGAAGAATTGAAGCGAATAAATCTTAATGTAGTCGGATTATGTGAGACAAGGTGGAGAGGTGAAGGAACTTTCAACCCAGATGACAACACCACTGTAATTTTCTCTGGAAAAGAAAGCGGAAAACGTGAAAGTGGGGTAGCCATCATGCTCACTGACGAAGCACGTAAAGCTTTGGACTCCTACACACCGGTGTCTGACAGGATAGTTGTTGCGAGGCTGAAAGCTAAGCCCAAACCACTCTCCCTCGTACAAGTTTATGCTCCCACATCCACTCACGACGCAAAACGATTGATGAATTCTACGATCAACTGCAAGCAACAATAGATAAGATCAACAAAGGGGATATCATTGTCATCATGGGCGATCTAAACGCAAAGATAGTAAATGACACTCGATGTGGAGTAGGCAAATTTGGCCTAGGCGAAAGGAATGAAAGTGGAGATAGATTAGCAGAATTCTGTCATGTTAATAACTTTGTAATAACAAACACTCTTTTGACCACCCACAAGAGGAATCTGTACACCTGGATATCACCGGGGGATAGATACAGAAACCAAATAGATTATATCATGATAGGTCGCAGATGGAGATCCAGCATCAAGGATGCCAAAACCTTCCCCGGAGCAGACTGTGACACTGACCACATTCTACTGGTTGCTAAGATGCAAGTGAAACTATCAAAAAACAGGAAGAGGCAAAGAGAAAGTAAAGTGAATGTAAGGGCTCTTGAAGATTCAGAAATTCAGAAGAACTTCTTGATGACATCAGAGGCTAAATTCCAAAACATTCTCATTAGCTTAGAAGATGATGAAAATGTCTCATCTGAATTCATTTGGACATCATACAAGTCTGTGTTAAAAGAGACAGCTGACAACATTCTTGGAAAGGCTGCCAGACATCCAAAGAAACCTTGGATCAGCAACAAAGTCTTACTGCTTGCTGAAGAAAAAAAACAAACTCAGGCAAGGAAGAGAGACACCTGAGAAAGACCAAGGATACAAAGAGTTAAGATCTGAGATTCAAAGAAGGATAAGAAATGACAAAGCAAACTGGCTTGAGGAACGGTGTAAGCAAGTGAACAATCTTAATGCTGCTGGAAAGTCCAAGGAAATGTTCAATGCCATCAAGTCAATCAAGAACACAGCAACATCAACACAGCAAGCATGCATAAAAGGCAAAGATGGAAAGATCTTAGATCAGAAAAAAATATAATGGAGCACTGGAAGGAATATGGTGCAGAGCTCTTTGAAAGACCAGTAGATGAGGCTCCTCTCACAGAAGAAAGAATCCCTGTGGATGAACAAGAACCACCACCACTCTTCTCAGAAGTAGAACATGCTGTGAAACAACTTAGGGTCGGAAAGTCACCTGGAATTGATGAAGTCCCTGGTGAACTTGTCAAATCAACTGGACCAAATGGCATCAAACTACTGCATCGGTTATGCGCAAGCATATGGACATCTTGTCACTGGCCAGATGAGTGGAAAATCCAAGAATTTGTTGTCTTGTTCAAATTTGGAGACCAGAAATAGTGCTCAAATTACAGGACTATAGCACTTATCAGCCACACCAGTAAAATCCTCCTGTTGATAATTGTAAACCGCATGAAGCAGAAGCTAGAACAAGAACAACCAGAATCCCAAGCTGCTTATAGGAAAGGAAGAGGAACAAGAGACATGCTTGTGTGTTTGCAAGTTCACCTGGAGAAAGTGATTGCTACTAACCAACAAGCCTTTGTGAAGTTTATAGACTATTCCAAAGCTTTTCACTCACATATACAGAGGTTCTCCTGGAGAAAGTGATTGCTACTAACCAACAAGCCTTTGTGATGTTTATAGATTATTCCAAAGTAGTAGAAGACCAGCCTGTAGATCCCATGACCAAACTCTGGAGACAAAGATTTGAAGGCGTCTTGGGGTTCCCTGATCGATATTGAAGGTTTTTGACTTGGGCTTGCTGCTTCAATGTTCCGGCATTTTGGGGAAGGGGAAAACAAAGTTAACACAGGGGTAAAAATTGAGAACTGTAGCAATTGAATTAATATGCATGTCAATTACTCGCCTTATCATACAGAATCTAAAAATGTATAGTTTGTTATAGATCCGATTTCAAATGAGGATGCTATGGCCAAGAATGTCCAAAGGTCAATGCACTTTCAGTCAAGGTCAAATTTGTAAATACTTAAAAAGTACATTTAAATAGCTTTCACAGGAATTTGAATTTTTCATTTTGGTTCAGGCAATTAATGTCTGCATTCATTTAAATAAAGGCCCTCAGATTTGCCTTTGTACAAGATTCTATTGATTTGGCAAGTGGGATACCTAATGTGTGCTTTACACACTCTGGTGGATAAATGGTAATAAATGCCCAAATAAGTATAACACAGGCCAGTTATCAAGTTGGGATTAATGCAACAACAAGTGCAATTATATTTGGGTTTGTAATGAACTCGCTTTTAACTATTAACTAAGGCAAAACAAAAAGATATTGAAAAATACACACCAAAACCAGGTTTCAATTTAAGTGATACACCTTAGTTGGCTAAAGGTCAAAGGACAGACTTTTTGGAACCATTTTCTTTCACGATAAATATTAATAATTTTGTGCTTTCACTGTGGTGAATAAATGCAACAAACAGAAAGTTCTTTGCCTATCTCGTTTTTCTGGATCCTGGTTTGTGAATTACACTGTTAACATGTTTACTCATCTTCTATGGTTTACTGTACTAAATTTGTACACACGGCATTTTGGGAGCCCTCTAAAAATGAGGCCATAACTTGAAAATAAAATGCATGAATCTCAGGATTTTTGACATGGTGATTAAGAAGTAATTATTTGTTAATATAAAGTATATAATAATATTCTAAAAAGATTACAAATATTTTTAATATTTTTGATTCATCGGGTAACAATCATTTTGACTCACCGCACTGTACAGCGCAATTATCTTTTGTTTCTATGGTTTATGTTGGAGTTAAACTTGAACCCTCATCTTACCACCGCCTTTTACATTGTTGGGGGAGGGGTACCAACCCCCACTGGAGGTTGTATAAGCATCGATGCTTTATAACAGTCTTCTTTCCATTGCTACCAAATTCACAAGTACCAACATACCTAGTAGGCGTAACAATGACCTCATAAAGTCCTACGGATCAGCAAAATTGGCATTTTCCACAGAAAATAAGCGAAATCCAATTTTGCGCTAATAAAGGAATATCGGAATTTCATGCGGTTTCAATTTGAATATTCTTGGATGGTAACCACCCACTCTTACCCTTCGACTTTGATGGCATACGCTACCTCGGATAGTACCTCACATTTTTTTCACTTAATGACGGAAAAAGAGTACACAGAAGCTTTTTACAAAAAGCTTTTTGGCATTTTAATGCGCCAGAGGATTTCTCAGATTATTTAGTCAGTTTATTATATAGTCAGGAGGAATTGTGGGTAGAGGGTGGAAATGGAGTACAGACTTTTCGATTGATAGATATTTGTCAATGATGACTAAGCTAATAATTTCTGGAGGGGTGTGCCAAATTTAGTGCAGTGCATTTTCTTAGAAATCCATATGGGCCGTTATCACTCTCAAATTCATTCAAATGTGCCATATTTTATGCCAATAGATTCCAGTTATAAAGCACGAGGAAAACCTTTTGGATGGGTTATGACGTGATTTGGTCACAAACATTACCATCAAATAAACACCCCCCCCCCCCCCTCCCCCCCATCAATATGGCCACCCTAAAATAACCCAATATGCACTGCCAATCAATTCAATTGACCCCTAACGCATCAAGTGTATTTGTAATAGAGGCATATTCTGCGCTTATACCCAGTAGGAACTATATCGACATTTCAAGTGTGGTAACAAGCTTACCGATCAAGAAGGGAAGTAATAGGACTGCCTTATCTTTACAACCTACAAATTGTCTATATTCATAATATCTTGGCCGTCATTTGGAATTTTAAGCATGTTGTCAAAAAAAATATACAGATACGAGTTATTAATGCTCAAAGACATACATCTCATACTTTTATTTAAACTGTAATACTCCTTTTGGGGGTTAATCTAAAATAAAAACAGAGATCGTAATTTAGAGGTTTAAGAAGGTAAAAAGGCTAGCCACATTGGCCCACCATCTTAAAATTTTGCCATGTTAAAGAAAAAGAAAATTCCATATAAGGAATGTCAATGGTCAAATAACTTATCCCATACCTTATTGTACACCTTTATAATAATAATTAGTTGATGTTACTACATATAAACATAATGTAGGTTTTACTATTGTTAAAGGCGGCTGTAGTGCTGCCATCTTGACATCTTGAAATGTCCATTACAGAGGAAATTGCCGTTAAGGGTTCTAGTGATCAAATAATGTATCTCAGTAGTGTTAAAGCACAAAGTTGCATATAGCCACTGGAATCAAGCCTCTAAACTGCAAAAGGTGCAGAACCATTGACGTGTCCTGATGCGTTGGAATGCATTCTAGAGGTGTTAAAGAACACTTGCAGAGTGTGATCAATGTAACATATTTTGAACACCTGCAGAACACGTTTTAGGTGTGCGTATGTATTCAAGTACTGTAAATAGGATAATGGAGGAGGTAAGATCATTTTAATGTTTTTTAAGTTTTTGAGTTTTATTGATTTTTTAGTTTTTTTGTTTTTTTGTGGCAATGTAAATGATAAAGTACATACCAACCATTTTCTCGTGCTTTAAAAACACCGGGTCCCGGGATATTTGTCTATATCGGAAATACTTAAGGAGATTTTTAGGATTTGGACATGGTAGCGGGCATATTGGATTTTCAAAAGGGGCTGTAACCAATATTTTGCACACCCTCCAAACCGTATTGGCTAACAAAAAACCCCCGAATGGTCCTAATGAATAAAATGTATCAATAGAAAAAGTCGTGTACTCCATTTCCATCCTTCAGGCTGTGTTGTTCGAGACTTCCACGACTAATACCAAAAAGGCTGAAAGGACCGCACACCTATCAAATCCATCAAAACTTTACCCACTGAAGTAAAGGAAGTTCAATCCACTCCCCCCCCCATTTGATGCTACTCTACCCCAGTAAATTGATCATTTTTAGCTTAAATTTGTGCAGATGTTATTAAAATGATGAAATGGAAGTTTGAGATCACTTACAATATAGTTAAGGCATTTTATTACGGGGTAGAAAAACAAGTTCAAAAAGGCTGGGAGTCACATGGATAGATGGTATTTATCTCATTTGGGGATTTCTACCACCCCCCGATCTACATTTGTTGTAGAATTATTATATCTTCGGAAAAAAACCTAATAAAGGTGCTAATCATTGATAGGTACATTCAAAACACATGCTTATAAACCAAAGCATGGAAGTTGTACTGATTAGTAGATGCATACCAGCATCAATTTCATTATGGTGATTTTTCATAGGGGGGTCCTTTCCCCCTCCTAACTCAATTGATATTTTTGGCATCATTGCAGCTTCGGATTCCTGAGAATTTTGATATATGATGCCCTTTGTTCAAATTAGGTCACCGGTACTCGAAAAATAGAGGGTTATCAGGCTCTTGCTGCAGACTCATGCTGTGAATGAAGCAGGAAAAAGAAATCTGACTACATCTCAAGGTAAGACAAACTCCGTTGCTGGAAGAACCCAGGATCCAGTACAATAGCCGGATAGATGGGGAGGATGTTGAAGAGTGAGAGCTTAAATATCGACAATCTTAGCCAAACTGTGTCTATGGAACATGACTACTCTTTGTGCCCCGATTTATTTCCGCTAGTTCTCTTAAGAGATAGGAATCATGTCCAACTTTGGGTTGGAGCTTGGAGCATCCTATCCATGCACCCTATCCCCATCCCTATCCCCACCATCAATGTTGGGTTCTTGTTAGGGTGGCAAGACAAATTTCAAATTCACATTGTCCAGGGGGGAGAGGGGGCATTTTGAAGTAGCCTATAAAGGTGTTCCAACACTTTTGGCGGATATTGTAGCTCAATCAAAACCTGTTCTGCCAACTGCACAATGACAATGTCAGCATCCTGCCAGAATTGAACCCCAATCAAGAGCTCCGGGGAAAGATTGTCAGCTTGCAAGAATGGATATTTTGGGCATGTAATCCATGGAAGTGGGAGTCTGTTAGCAGCACAGATCATTGAAGCATATGTGGAAGGTAAAAGGAAAAGAGGTCGCCAAAGAAACAGTGGTTTGATAACATCAAGGAATGGACAGGACTCACATATACAGAAGTTCTCCTGGAGAAAGTGATTGCTACTAACCAACGAGCCTTTGTGATGTTTATAGACTATTCCAAAGCTTTTGACTCAGTTAACCACAGAAAGCTTTTCACCATCTTCTATGAATTGGGATTTCCAAATCACTTGGTTGCATTGATGCAGTCCTTGTATGTGAACCAGAGGGTCACCATCAGATGGAATGGAGAGCAGACTGAAGAGTTTGAAATTGGAAAAGGTGCCAGACAAGGCTGCATAGGATCACCACACGTTTGTTACCTACAACGAGAGTAGGATGAGGGATGGTGAAATTTCCACCTATGGCATCAAGATAGGAGGTGACTATGTAAATGACATGAGATATGCTGATGACACAGCACTTCTCGAATCTTCCAAAGATGGAATTGAAAATCTCACCCATGCTGTGAATGAAGCAGGAGAAAATCTGAACTTACATCTCAATGTAAAGAAGACAAAACTCCTGGTTGCTGGAAAGAACCCAGAATCCAAGTACAATATTCGGATAGATGGGGTGGATGTTGAAGAAGTTGAGAGCTTTAAATATCTAGGCTCAATAAAAACATATACTGCCAACTGCACCAATGACATAAAGGACAAGATTGCCATAGCAAAGAAGAAAATGGTCGACCTGCATGGAATCTGGAATGATAAAAATATCAAAAAGCACCTGAAAATGAAATTGGTTAAGACCCTAGTATGGAGTGCACTCCTTTATGGAGCAGAAAGTCTGACAATGAGGAAAGCTGACGAAAACAGGATAATGGTGGCAGAAATGTGGTTTTGGAGAAAAATGCTTAACATCATTTGGAAAGACTAAAGAACCATTGTCAGCATCCTGCAAGAATTGAACACCAACAGAGAGCTCCTGGGAAAGATCGTCAGTTTGAAGACTGGATATTTTGGTCACGCAATCCGTGGAAGTGGGAGCCCGTTAGCTGCACAGATCATTGAAGGATATGTGGAAGGTAAAAGGAAAAGAGGTCGCCAAAAGAAAAAAGTGGTTTGATAACATCAAGGAAGGGACCGGACTCACATATACAGGAAGTTCTCCTGGAGAACGTGATTGCTACTAACCAACGAGCCTTTGTGATGTGTGTATAGGACTATTCCAAAGCTTTTGACTCAGTTACACAGCAAGCTTTTCACTCTTCTATGAATTGGAGTTCCAAATCACTTGGTTGCATTGATGCAGTCCTTGTATGTGAACCAGCGGGCCCATCAGATGGTATGGAGAGGACTGAAGAGTTTGAAATTGGAAAAAAGGTTGCCAGCAGGCTGCATAGGATCACCAACGTTTGTTACCTACAAAACTGAGGAGTAGGATGAGGGATGGTGGGTGAAATTTCCACCTATGGCATCAAGATAGATAGGATGGGTGTGACTATGTAAATTGACATGAGATATGCTTGATGCAAGCATTTCTCGAATCTTCCAAAGTGGAATTGAAAATCTCACCCATGCTGTTAATGAAGCAGGAGAAGAAATCTGAACTACCATCTTCAAGGTAAAGAAACAAAAAAGCTCCTGGTTGCTGGAAAAGAACCAGATCCAAGTACAAATTTCGGATGATGGGGTGGATGTTGAAGAAGTGAGAGCTTTAAATATCTAGGCTCAATAAACACATATCTGCCAACTGCACCCATAATTAAAGGCTAGGATTGCCATAGCAAAGAAGAAAATTGGTATCGACCTGCATGGAATCTGGAATGATAAAAATATAAAAAAAAGCACCCTAGTATGGAGTGACTCCTTTATGGAGCAGGAAAGTATGCCAATGAGGAAAAGATGACGAAAACAGGATAATGGTGCAGAATGTGGTTTTGGAGGAAGAAAAAATGCTTTAACATCAGTTGGAAAGAAACGACTCTAAAAGAACCATTGTTCAAAGCATCCGCAAGATTGAACCCCAACAGAGAGCTCCTGGGAAAGTCGTCAGTTTGAAGAATGGATTAATTTGGGCATGTAATCCATGGAAGTGGGAGCCCGTTAGCAGCACAGATTCATTGAAGGATATGTGGAAGGTACAGGAAAAAGAGTGTCGCCAACGAAACAGTGGTTGATAACATCAAGGAATGAACAGGGACTCACAATACAGGAAGCCAAGGAGACTGGCACAGGGATAGAAAAGGCATGGAGAGAAGTGATCACAAGGTCAGCATGTATGGTCGCCAATCGCCAGAGATGACAGAGGCAGCCAGGTAGGTATTATCAAAAAGGGGTTGAAGGTAGGGGTCATTAGAGTAAATAAGTGTACACCAGGAATCTTGTGCCAATGGTAGTTTTGAGCAAGTTCATGGTGGTCATGGTAACAGCACTTTATTTGCAAAGTGAATAGGTTTTAACAAAATGGATCAAAGATTACATAGGGTCAATAGAGGTCAATATGTGTATATGCTATATGAGTCCTGGACCAGTGGCTGTTTTAAGTAAGGTTGCAGAAAATGGACAAAATGGGGTCAAAGGTCATGTCGGGTTATTATAGGTCAATTGGCATATAGCAAAATGTGTCTTGGGCCAGCAGTTCTTTTGAGCAAGTTTGGTGATTATTTAAAAAATGTTTTATAAATTTTGACAAAATGGGATCAAAGGTCACAGTGTCAGCAGAGGTCAACTTGTTGCCGAACCCTATATAAGTTCTGGACCAGTGGTTGTTTTAAGTTGTAGCATTTTTGCAGAAGTATCATAGATTTGACCAAAAGGGGTCAAGGCCATGTAGAGTTATTACAGGTCAAATGGCAGATAGCCCATGAGTCTTGGGCCAGTGGTTCTTTTGAGCAAGTTTGGTGATTATACAACTTAATTTGGAGGAATGTTTTGGATATTTTGTCAAAAAATGGGGTCAAAGGGCAAGTAGGGTCATTAGAGGTCAAAAGGACACGAGTAACAAGAGGTCATTTTGTGCATACCCATGAGTTCTGAACCAGTGGTTCCTTTAGTTTGTCATAGCATTTTATTTGCAGAATTGTTTTATAAAGGTTTGAACAACATGTCTTAAAGGTCATTTAGGGTAATTAGAGGTCAATGTGTGTTCTGCCCACATGAGTAATGTAACAGTTCTTTTGAGCTTGTTTGGTGGTCACAGTAACTTATTTGCAATGACTTATGTAACTTATGTTGGCCAAATGGTGGGTCAAAGGTCACATTTGAAAGAATATTGACAAAATAATGAAAAGAAGAGGACTAAATATAGAGCCTTGGGGAATTCCAATGTTGATGTTTAAAGAGACATGGACATTTCCAGAAAGAAGCGCCCCCAATTTTTGTCGAACCCTGTTTTTTTTTTGCATAATTGGAATGCTTACCAATGTACTAGATCATACCTGAAGCGAATAAGCTGAATACACTGCTTTAAGTAATAAGATATTCAGTATTTTCTGTCCTGCAAGACAGAAATTCAAAGCACAGTTTTCTATGGGGATGATTACGATAGCAGGCTAGTTCAAAACAAGGTTTTGCGGTTTTCTTTTGTACTTGTCAAAAACCTTCAAAACGTTCACGGTAGGTGGTCTACAACCGATCCAGTGCCATTTGAGAGAAATCCGTATCCTCCAAAAAATCTATCACTTTAAGTAAAAAATGTTGACTGGTTCATAGTGTGGTTTGGTATGTCAATGAAACAGTTCCCATAGGATTTTTGTGCTAAAGTTGATTTTCTTGCTGTTTTTCATTCAATAGGGAACAGACTGTCAGAAAATGATGGGGTGCAAATTTTAGGACTGCTGCCCCCTTTTTTAAGGGGGAAAAATTTAACTGCAGGAAAAAATTTGAAATAGAGCCAAATTGTGTTTTAATGTACATTAACATGTTTGTCTACTTATAAGGATTAGAAAAAAGTATATATTTGCCTAGGTTCCAACCTTTAGTTAAAGCGCTATAGCCCTAAATTGGTTCAAGATCATCCTGGGGTAAAATTTGCCCAATACTCAGATTTTGTTGAAACTGGTGATAAGTTGTTTGTATTGTCTCACAGGATCCAGAAATGTATTATTTTTCAGTGTGTGACATTTGGTTGGTTAATTACATAGCAAAATGTAGCAAGAGTCTACATGGTCTATGGGGGTCACCAAAACTTTCCCTGGATCTCGCAATGGTGATATCACTGAATCAGTTAAAATGCATTTTCTGTTTCAGTATGACACAAGGAATCATTTGACACCACTTTCAACAACATCGGAGCATTTACCCCCAGGGTGACCTTGAACCATTATGGGGTTATACCGCTTTAATTAAAGGTTGTAACCTAGGCAAATATATATAATTTTTCTAATCCTTATGAGGAGATGAACGTGTGAGTGTACATTAAAACACGATTTGATTCGATTTAAACTTTTCCCTGTACTAACATTTACCCCCTCGGAGAAGGGGGCATCAGTCCGAAAATTTGCACCCCATCATTGTCTGACAGTTTATGACCTATTAAAACACAAACAGCAACAAAATCAATTTTAGAATGGAAATCCTATGGGAATACATACCAAACCACACTATCAGTTCTATCACTGAGATAGGATCAAAACCACTTTAGTGCAGGACCAGTATGCCATTTTGTGTAAGTTTATCAATGAGAAGAGAAATGGTTAACACAGTCAACAGCCTTTCCGAGATCAAGAAATATTGCTCCTGTTTACAAGAACCTCATTCATATTTTTCAAAATAAAATCCTGTCCATCAGCAAAGTAGTAGCGGTGGAATGATTGGCACAAATAACCTGATTGGTTATCAGAAAGAACCCATAGGCAACAAGGTACAAATATAATTGATTTTTCAGAACACTATGAATCAGCCACCTGAGGAGGTCCTCCATCACTGATATGCACCCAATGACCACTTTTTCAAACCAGCTTCATTGACTTGTACCCAATGACCCACTGGTTGGGTGTGTGATGGTCCATTTCTGTATGTGTGTGTAGACCTTCTCACCACTGATAGGCTTTTACATGGCATATTTTTAAGGTGCAACGAGAGATTTCACATATGCATATCAGTGTCCCTACAAACATATGTAAAAATCAAAGCACGATTTGGCCCGTGTGTAAAGCTTCCATCAAAAATATTCCAATCTGAAAGGATTAAGCGTGAGAAATGTTTCTTTTGGTACAAAAAGTGTGAAATTTATAATTTCGTATAGGAGCAAATACGAAACTCGACCTAGGTTTTATATTGAAAAATAGACACATCAAAATCACCTTTTTCTCTCTTTTAAGACATTTCTATAGCCAAATTAAAGGTGGTGGTAAGAATCTTTTGAGTGTCTAATCTATATGAAAATACTATTATGACATAATATTGGGTGCCTCAAAATCTCTCGTTGCACTTTTAACATGTTTTAAAAGAGCATTTCTGACAAAGCTCACACTGATGGAATTCTCCTTGTACAATGTAAGAACACAAAGGTGTTAGTAAAATAACAAGTTTAATTACTGCTCATGGCTAGCCTCCATTTAGTCCAAAGCAAATTTGTGACAGTGCTCCCACTGTCGGGCTTTTCGTATTTGTGAATACCAATTGCAGTTTTATGGCTCCTCTTGTGCAAAGCCTTTTTGACAATGCTAAAGTGTGAGTATGCCATATGAAGGGGGGGGGTGTTTCAAAAATTCTCTTGTGCAGCAGCATTTCTAACATATTCACACTGGTAGGGATTCTCCTTTGTTTGAGTACGAATGTGGAGTTTGAGAATCCCTTTTGACAGAACTTGATTTTTTCCTAAGCAGAATATGTTTAGTCAAGATGTCTTCTGTACAGCATTTCTGACATACTGCACCAAGGTAGGGTTTTTTTCTTGTGTTAGTACGAATTGATGTTGAAGAATTCGTTTCGTGCAAAGCAATTTCATACCATCTCACACTGATATGGTTTCTCCTTGGTGTGCATACGAATGTGTTCAAGTAAGATGTTCTTCTGTGCACCCATTTCT
This sequence comes from Ophioderma brevispina, assembly GCA_023653785.1. Taxonomy (NCBI): domain Eukaryota; kingdom Metazoa; phylum Echinodermata; class Ophiuroidea; order Amphilepidida; family Ophiodermatidae; genus Ophioderma; species Ophioderma brevispina. Next base: position 47,957 of record JAMKCH010063460.1, read on the forward strand.
GACAATATCTCCCACTGGTAGGGTTTCTCCTTTGTTGAGTACGAATGTGTACAGTAAGATTTTCTCAGTGCAAAGCATTTGTGACAGTACTCACACTGGTAGGGTTCTCATTTGTGTGCGTACGAATGTGTTCAGTAAGATATTTCTTCGCGTGCAAAAACATTTTGACAATGACGTCACATTGGTAAGGTTTCTCCTTTGTGAGGACGAATGTGTTACAGTGAGAGTTTTCTTCTGGGCAAAGCATTTCTGAAAATACCACACACTGGTTAGGGTTTCTCTTTGTGTGAGAGTCCGAGCTTGAGTCGGTAAGATCTCCCTTTCTTGCGAAACATTTCTGACAATACTCGACCGATCTGGTTTTCTCATTAGTGTGAAAACGAATGTGTTCATTACGATTTCTCTTCCGTCAAAACATTTCTGACAATACTCACACTGGTAGGGGGTCTCCTTTGTGTGAGTACGAAGTGATGTCAGTAAGATGTGTCTTCTGTGCAAACAGTTCTGACAATCCTCACACTGGTAGTTTTCTGCCTTGTGTGATGTACGAATGTGTGCCAGTAAAGATATGCCTTTCTTGGGCAAAGCATTCTGACAATACTACACTGGTTAGGGTGTTCTCCTTTGTGGAGTAAGATGTGTTCAGTGAATTTCTTCTGTGCAAGCTTTGTGAGCAATACTTGCATTGATGTGACCTTTCTTGCTGCACATGTTGCTTGCCTTGTAATTGAAATATTCTTTTGTGCAATGCATTGTGCTGTCTTAGTCTATCCAATGATTGCAAATATATTCTACAATAATTGACAGTGCAAGAGGTCTGTATCCTCTCATTGCGATTTTTTAATGCGCACAAGAGTCCACTTAAGATGCTCCGAAATGCTGTGTTCACTTGAGCTATAGTTCAAGTTTATCATTTCCACAGTTATCGCAGTTGCATAGGTTTGATAGAAATGGAGACGCCTTTGAAGTTGTGAGTGGAGAAATAAATGGGGCTACTTGAGCTCCTATCTGAAAAATAAACAAAGTGAACCAAGTAAATATCAAGGACATCGCTGGATAAGGATGAAGGACGCCTCCATAGTTTTTCATGATAACGGATGAACTTGAAACGTGTTGCTAATAAAGCGACATGCTCAAGTTTACCTTTTGCTGGTTTTCAAAAATCCCATTTAATATATTCCCAAAAAGTCAGTTTTATGTAAATTATATACGACTTCATGGACAATTCAAATGTCCATATTGGAAGCCTTCCTCACCCCAGAAACCACAAGGCGCGTTGCAAGATGTGGCTATATTTTTAGGCCTATATGTGAGTGGCGTTCTGGTTCTTGGGTGGAAAACCCAGTTTGCATTTTTGTTTAATGGGGGGCGGAACACTAAATGGAATTGCCCAAAAAAAACAACGAAAAATTTTACATACAAACCGTACCATATCATTATATGGTAAGGCATGCTAATCTACAAGGGCTCTGTTCAGTATAGGCTTGGATGAGCACATGTTAACAAACAGCTGACCATGCACGTCTGGGTTATCATAAATCATACTAAAATACCGGTGATGTATTTGCTCAATACAATGGTGAATGAAAGCTATTGAACTGCGCCACGGGGATTGTTAATTTTATTAGCTCATAGTGTAGTAACCTTGGTCAGGATATAATAAGCGCGGTCATGGGCCATTGTGTTGTCTTTCCAGAGTTCTGCTTGGTGTAAAGACGGTTATCCAAATTCTTAGTAGCAATTAAGCTATAGGGTATTGGGTATGTTATAAAGGGCTGCCTCATGTTGCTTCTTTTGAGCTTATGGAGGACAAAAGATCTATTCTAGGCGTCACTTACAAGAGCCATGACAAAGGCAGCTATGCAACCATCTTACTGTTCTTATATAAGTCTCAATGGTCATTGTTTGAAATGGAGGCATGCTCTAAGCTTTGCTTTTTCCAGACGAGCAGCCCTGAAGTTTCTCAGGACTTTCTCCTTTTTCTTGATACAAGTATTTTGGGGATAAAAAAAAAACCTTTGCGTACATGATAAGTAGTGTCAAACACCAACTCAAAAGTGATGGTGAAATAAACTTTGTGATTATAGGAGGGCCTCATTCTTCCTTATCCGGCGTGTCCTTTCAACTCAGTACAAAATGACCAAAATTTATCACTATCTGAAATACAACAGTGTCTTCAAAATAATTGGGTCACCCACTGGGGCCTCCATCACTGATATACACCCAATGACCAATTTTTCAAACCAGCTTGATCGACGCGACTTGTACCAATGACCCACTGTTTCAAATTTACAGCTTCTATGAACCCCCTCACCCCGGTAAGTTCACGAGGACAACAAATATGCTATATTCCAATGATTGTAACTCTTTATTCAGGAGTATTTTGTTATGTCATGATCACACGCAAAAATTTCCCGGCCACAGGGCAAATAAATTCTGAAAAGGGTTAACATGAAATCTGTGTTTTATTTCAAAATTTTCACCGATTTCCCCTTCAAGATTTTTTTCAGAGAGGCACTCTGCCCCCCCCACCCTTTTCCCCCAGCTGGCTATGCCACTGGTGTGTGTCGTAGAATTTTAAAAGACACCACGCACACAATTGCATATGGTTGTCATAAATGCATTACGCAATTTACAAAACAAACTTTAAAATCATTATATTTTTAAAAATTTTAGGTTTGTATTTTTGTATATTACAACATTTTTAATTTTGAAAAGCCAAGATACATTAAATAGATCATAACAAAACAGATTTCTTATTTTAATAAATATTTTTTGATAAAACTAGACAAGGCTTTTTAGATAGCATTTGTTGTAAAAAACATTTCCACATAATTTGACATGAAGAGCAAGGGTCCCTAAAATATTTAGCAAGGTGCGGACAATAAAAAAATGAAGTTCATCACAATTTTTTAGTGAAACTTTGGCAGGATATAGGTCTTGGGTCAGAATGTCTTGTCCTACACTTATGAACATCCTGTGTCCTTGTGGCCATGTGCAACGCAATTCAAAATGTTAAGGGGGAAATTGTACTATTTTACGCTTATTTTAAAGGCCAAACTAAGGTAAGTTTTTCGTACTACTGACACTATCCCTCACAATGAAAATTCATATCAATGTGATTTTACTATAAGTAGCATTGGAACTTTATATGACAGGTGTTGCCAGTTCCTTTCAGCACTGCTTGTTATCTCCATTTCTATACTTGAAAAATCACCCTTTTTGGCTATTTTTTCCAGACCTTATTTTACCACACTTTTCAAACGCCCACAGCAGCCGAGGTAGTGTTTTTCAAATAATCTGCATGGATTTGAAACCTTCCATCCCTGGGTAAAGCATACATAGAATAAAATAACTGGGATGTTTTTTGGTCTTTTGTTCCATATATCAACAAAACATTGCTATTTTCAATATAACAGTACCAAATTTTACCATTTTTCATAGTGTAAGCAGGCGCGGATCCAACTGGAGGGGGGCGGAGGGGGCGCGCGCCTCCGGTAATCGCAATTCTTGCAAAATCCGCCAATTTTGACTGTTTTGGGATCAGTTCGCTTTCAGCCCCCTGTAATTTCGACGTTTTTTCAATCCTGGATTCCACGCCACTGGTAAGGTATTGGGCAACAAATCGTCAACATGTAATATTCATAGGGAATTAATATTAGCTTTTTGGGGGGTAATTTTCAAGTTATTTTGTCTTTCTTAGAGAAGTAATGGCCGCCGCAACTTTAATATTTCGAAGATTTCTAAGTACACCATTCTATTTTGGTATTACAATGGCATAGCTTAAGGTTTAGAATGTAGGGTTAAAGTATATATAATTTTCTAATCCTTATGAGGAGATGAACGTGTGAGTGTACATTAAAACACCCAATGTGATTCGATTTTAAATTTTCCATGTAAAACATTTACCCTCGGGCAGGGGGCATCAGTACGAAAATTTGCACCCCATCATTGTCTGACCGTTATGACCTATTAACACAAACAGCAAACAAAATCAATTTTAGAATGAAATCCTATGGGAATACATACCAAACCACATCACAGTTTCTATCACGAGATAGGATAAAAACCACTGTAGTGCAGGACAGTAATGCCATTTTTGTTGTAAGTTGTATCAATGAGAAGAGAATGTTTAATGCAGTCAAATGTGGGTATGGATGCAAATTGGGGTGGGGGAAGTGAAATTTTATTTTCAAAATTTAAAACCTGTCCATCAAGCAAAAGTAGTAGCTTGTGGAATGCTTGGCCACAAATAACCTGCTTGGTTATCAGAAAGAAGCCCATAGGAAACCAGGTAAAAATTATAAATTGATGTTTCAGAACACTAGAATCTCAGCCAAGGAGGAGTGGGGCCCTCCATCACTGAATTATGCACCCAACCTGACCACGTTTTCAACCAGCTTCATGACTGTACCCACTGACCCACTGTTTTGCTGTGTGATGTATCAGTGGGCTGGAATGTGTGTGTAGGACAGTCTCACACTGATCAGGATTCTTTACATGGCATTTTTTAAAGGTGCAAAGAGAAGAGATTTCAAATATGCATATAGGTGTCCCCATACAAAATAGTAAAAATTCAAGCATGAGTTTTTGCCCAGGGGTGTATGTGTTTGTAAAGACTTTCCATCAAAAATATTTCCAATCTGAAACGGATTAAAGTGTGAGAAAGAAAGGTTTATTTGGTACAAAAAAGTGGGAAACTTATATTGATAGGAGCAAATACGAAACTTGAACTAGGTTTATATTGAAAAATAGACACATCAAATCACCTTTTTCTCTCTTTTAAGGACATTTCTTAGCCAAAATACAAGGAAGGATCTTTTGAGTGTCTAATCTATATGAAATACTATTATGACATAATATTTGGTGCCTCAAATCTTCTCGTTGCACTTTTTTAACATGTTTAAAGACATTTCTGACAAAGCTCACACTGATGGAATTCTCCTTGTACAATGTAAGAACACAAAAGGTGGTTAGTGTTAAAATAGACAAAGTTGAAGTACGTGCTCATGGCTAGCCCCATTAGTCCAAAGCAAATTGGTGACAGTGCTCACCCTGGTTAGGGGCTTTCGTTTTTATGTGTGACTACCAATGCAATGTTATGGCCTCCCTTGTGCAAAGCAGTTTTGACAATGCTAAGTGTGAGTAGTGCATATGATGTTGAAAAATTCTCGTTGGTGCACAGCATTTCTAACAATATTAACACTGCTGGTAGGGATTATCTGTGTGAGTAAGAATGTGGAGTTTGAGAGATCCCTTTTGAAAGAACTTGATTTTTTTCCTGCTGAGCAAGAATATGTTTAGTATGATGTCTTCTGTACACTTTCTGGACAATACTCATACAAATGTGGAGGCGTTGCCCCACCTGTCTTTCACCTCTCTTTTTCTTCCTTACCTTTCTCCTGTCACTTCACCTTTCTTTTCCTCTTTGACAGTGTGAGTACGAACTGTGATTGTGAAGAATTCGCTTGCGTGAAAAGCATTCAGACCAATCTCCACACTGATATGGTTTCTCCCTTTGGTGAATACGAACTGTGTTCAGTAAGATGTATCTTGGTGCAAACAATTTCTGACAATACTCACACTGGTAGGATTTCTCTGTGTGAGTACGAATGTGTACAGTAAGATTTTCTCAGGCAAAGCATTTCTGAACAATACTCACACTGGGGGGTTTCTCCTTGGTGTGAGTACGAATGTGTTCATTAAGATGTTGTCTTCCGTGCCCCACAACATTTGACAATACTCACACTGGTACCGGTTTCCCTTTGCGTGAGTAAGAATGTGTTAGTGAGATTTTTCTTCTGTGCAAAGCATTTCGGACAATACACACATGGTAGGGTTCTCATTTGCTGTGAGTACGAATGTGACGTTTAAGATCTACCCTTTCTGCGAAACATTTTCTGACAATACTCGAACGATATGGTTTCTATTAGTGTGGAAAACGAAGGAATTCAGCTTAAGATTCCTCTTCCGTCCAAAACATTTCTGACAATAATCCACATGGTAGGGGGTCCTCCTTTTGTGTGGAGTACGAAGGTGTTTAGTAAGATGGTCTTCTGTGCCAAAACATTTCTGACAATTACCTCACACTGGTAAGGTTTCTCCTTTGTGTGAGTACGAATTGTGTGCCAGTTAAGAGATGCATTCATGTGCAAAGCATTTCTGACAATAACACATGGTTAGGGTTTCTCCTTGGGAAGTAAGAATGTTGTTCAGTGCGATTTTTTTCTGTGCAAAGATTTGTGGACAATACTTGGCATTGAATGTGACCTTTCTTGCGCAATGTTGCTTGACCTTGTAAATTGAAATATTTCTTTTTTTGCATGCATTGTGCTGTCTTAGTCTCTCCAATGATTGCAAATATATTCTCACAATACTGGCACGCAAATGGTTGTATACCTCCATTGCGTTTTTAAGGCTCACAAGAGTCACTTAAGTGTACCAAATCTTGTGTTCACTGGCCCAGCTTTAGTTTCAGGGTATCAGTTCCCAGTTTATCGCAGTTGCATTAGGTCTTGATTAGAAATGGAGTCATCCTTTGAAGTTGTGAGTGAGAAAATAAGGGGGCTGACTTGAGCTCCTATCTGAATAAATAAACAAAGTGAACCAAGTAAATAATAAAGGACATCGCTGGATAAGGAATGAATGACGGCCTCTATAGTTTTAATGGGAACGGATGAACTTGAAACGCTTTTGATAATCAAAGCGACATGCTCAAGTTTACCTTTGCTGGTTTTCAAAAATCCCACTTTATCATATATCACAAAAGTCAGTTTCTAGCTAAATTTATAATTACAGACTGTCAAGAGACAATTTAAAATGTCCATATTTGAACTTCCACCCCAAGAACACACAATGACCGCGTGCAAGGCTGTGCGCCTATATTATTTAGCAAATTAGTGAGTGGCGTTCTGGTTGTGGGGTTGGAAAGACCTCATTTTTGCTTTTTGTTTTATGGGGGGCCGGAACACTAAATTGGAATTGCCAACAACCAACGAACTTCTTACATACAAACCGTTACCATATCAATATATGGTAAGGCATGCCTAATGACCAAGGGCTCTGTCAGGTTAGCCTTGGATGGGCATATGTTAACCACAGCTGACCATGCACGTCTTGGGTATCATAAATCATCTAAAATACAGGTGATGGATTGCTCAATGACAATGGTGAATGAACAGCTATGTAACTGCGCCACGGGGGATTGTTAATTTTATTAGCTCTAGTGTAGTTAACTTGGTCATGATATAAATAGCGCGTTCATGGGGCAATTGTGTTGTTATTCCAGAGTCGCTTGGTTGTAAAGAAGGTTATCAAAATCTTAGTAGCAAAGCTATAGGTATTTGGGTTCTATATTTATAAAGGGCTGCCTCATGTTGCATCTTTTTGTAGCTATGGAGGACAAAAGATCTATTCTAGGCGTAAATTACAGCGGCCATGACAAAGGCAGCTATGCACAATCTTCCTGTTTCTTCATATAAGGGATCAATGGTATTTGAAATGGAGGGCATGCTCTACGCTTTGCTTTTTCCAGGAGAGCATTGCCCCCCGAAGTTTTCTCAGACTTCTTTTCTCATTTTTTATTGATACAAGTATTTGGGGATAAAAAAACACCTTGAGGACATGATAAGTAGAGTTGTACAAACACCAGCTCAAATTGATGGTGGAAATATAATTATTGTGATTATAGAGGGCTTCCTTCTCCCTTATCGGCGATTGTCCTTTCAATCGTACAAAAAATGACAAAATTTATCACTCATAATGATATCACAAACAGTGTTCTTCAAAATGTTTGTGTCACCCACCTGGGGCCTCCAATCACTGATATACTACACAAGACCAAATTTTTTTCAAAAAATCTTGCTTTTTTTAAGTTTTTTATTTTTTTCTTAAAATTTCAAAGCTTCGCAATGCAACCCCTCACCCCAGGTCAGGTTCCAGAGGAAAACAATATGCTAATATTCAAAATTGATTGTAATTTTATTCAGGAGTATTTTGTATGTCCTGATCACAAAAGCAAAACATTCCCGGTCACACTGGGCAAAATAAAGCTGACAAAGGGTTTTTAACATGCAATCTGTTGTTTTATCTTCAACGAATTTCCCCTCAAGATTTTTTCAGAGAGGGCCCTGCCCCCCCCCCCCTTTTCCCCCAGAGGGCGGACTATGCCATGGTGTGTGTATTAGAAGTTAATGACACCCTTCAACACAATTGTCATATGTTGTCATTAAATGCTATTTACCAATTTTAACAAACAAAACTTTAAAAACATTTTAGTACAGGGACCAATATGTGAAATAATATCATGAAATGTACAATTACAACATTTTGAATTTTTGAAAAAGCCAAGATACATATAATAATCACTCAACAAAAACATATTCTTATTTAGAGAAATCATTTGATTTAAACAACTATACAGGCTTTTTTAGATCGCATTTTTGTTAAAAACATTTCACATACTGTACAAGTAAGAGCAAGGGTCCATAAATATTTAGCATGTGCGGACAAAGTAAAAAAAATGCAAAAATTACCAATTTTATGGAAAACTTTGGAAGGATTAGGTATTGGGTTCAGAAGGTTGGTCCTACAATTATGAAACATCCTGGTTGTAATTGGTGCCATGGCAAACGCAATTCAAAAATGTTAAGGGTGGGAAATGTACGATTTTACGCTATTTTAAAGGCAAAAAAAAGGTAAGTTCGTTACTAATGACAAATGATACCCACAATGAAATTCAATCACATGGTTGATTGACATAAAACGTAGCATTGTTGAACTTTATCTGGACAGTTGTTGCCAGTTCTTCAGCAACTTCTTTTTTTATCTCCATTCGTACTTGAAAACTCAACCCGTTTTGGCTATTTTTCCGAATCTTATTTTACACCTTTAAACGCACAGACAGCCGAGGTAGTAGTGGGTTAGTGTTTTTCAAAATAATAAACTCTTGGCATGGATTGAACTTCATACCTTTGGTAAAAACATACATTAGAGACTAAAATAACTGGGATGTGTGGTCCTTTTTACATATATCAAACAAAACTTGCTATTTCATAATAAAGTCCAGTACCAAATTTTACATTTTCATAGTGTTAAGCAGGAGCGGGATCCAGGGAGGGGGCGGGTAGGGGGCGCGCCGCCATCCATAATTCTAAAAATTCTTGCAAAATCAGCCCATTTTTTGAGCTTATTTGGAATCAGTTTACAGCCTTTCAAGCCCCCCCTGGTAAATTTCGACGTTTTCAAATCCTGGATTGCTACGCCAACTGGTAAGGTATTGCAACAAATCAACATGTAAATATTTCATAGGAAATTAAAATTATTAGCTTTTTGGGGGGTAATTTAAAGTTATTTTGTCTTTCTTAAAAAAGTAATGGCAGCAGCAACCTTAAATATTTCTAAGTACACCATTCTATTTTGGATGTAACATGGCATAGTTAAGGTTTAGAATTTAGGTTTTAAGTTAAAAATAGTCTTCTCATTCAAGAAAGTTAAAGAAAGTAAAAGTCCAATTGTCACAGACTTGGGTCATAGATGAGCCCCTGGGAACCTCCATATGATACTTAGGTCAAGGGTCACATACCAAGGTGAAAGGTCAGGTGAGGTCAAGTTATTAAAATGGGTTGAATGACAACATGAAAAATTGGCAGTCATTCGAGAAGTAAAAAGTCAATAGCTACAGAACTTGAATAATAGAGGCCATTGCTACCTCCATACATAATGAGGTCCAAGGGTCACATACCAAGGTCAAAGGGCATGTCGAGGCAAGTTTTATAAAATAGGCTGAAAACAATCAAATTGCTTCATTCGATAATGTAAAAGTCCAATAGATACCGAACTTGGATCATCGATGCCCCGTGGGGAACCTACTTCATATGGCAATGAGATCAAGGGTCCCCACATAACCAAGGTAAAGGTCATTGGAGGTCAGTTATTAAAAATAGGTGTTAAAACATCACTTGGCTTCATTCAAAAAGTAAAAACTTCCAATAGCTACAGAATTGGAGCATCGATGCACTTGGAATTTCTATGATGAGGTCAATGGTCACACTGACGGGATTTCATACGGTCATATGAGGTCAAGTTATAAAATAGGCTGAAAATTGCTTCAGGTTCGTAGGAAGTAAAAGTCCAATAGAACTTGGCTGGGAAAGTGCCGCTTGCGAAATTTCATATGATGCGATCAAAGGTCAACTTGCCAAGTTCAACAGGTATCTGAGGTCAAGTTATAACAATAGGAGTGAATGCCAAATAATGAAAGGAACATTTATTTGTTAATCTATGAATTGCACCTTTAAATACGTTTATGAATAAGGTTTTTTATTACATTTTGAAAATATTTTTTTTGGGAATTTCATAATACTCATGAGGAAGATACATATATAAAGATTTCCCCTTGACTATTTTTCCTAATAATAACTTATCCGAGTTTCTACAAAAAAATCTATTCTATAGAGGGACTTGGAATCGCTCGCCATTGATTCCAAAATCATACAAAAAAAACCAATTTGCGCTTACAAGTAAAACAGATTCGTTTCTTCAAGTTCTAAAGGGCATTTAGAATTAGAAAAGTATGTTTACACAATAATGGAGAATATGAATAAAAAACTATTTGATTATGTGTTTGAACCGTATCCTTACCAAGGTGTTTTTACAACACTCTTTACCACGTACCCCTGCATATTCTTCATTGAAAATTATTATTTCCTTTCAATTCTTGATGAATTATCCCATCTGTGGTATATTGTCAATTGAAACCAAAAAGGTGTGTGGCATCTTGTTGGGGTTAGTTGTTTTCAATAAAAAGGATTTAGAAGAGATCAAATGTGAAGGCACCCGGGGGCGGGATGGGGGGTAACTTGTATTCAAAGGGGATTATGATGCGAGAACAGAAAATTCGTAAAAAACGGTACCATTTTGGCAGGCGAGTGCATTGATTAGGTGCGTTGTCAAAACATCAAAAAATTGGGATAAAAGGGTATGTTTTTTTTAACCCCGAATTGGTGAGGTACGTGTTTGGGTTGTAATACTCAAATTAAAGGCATATCAGCTGATTTGACCAATCAGAAAATCAAAAAAATCATCAAAAAAAAATGTCGGAAGTTTTGTAATCAATTTTAGAGGTATCCTAAAACATACCCTGCAAAATTAACCTGATTATTTTAGCCATTGATGCACGTACGGGACATTACTACCACAACTATATTTGAATGGGAGCAAATCACATGCTGTTCTCATCTTCGATCTTAGATTATCTCAGTTGGAAAAGATAACTTATGACAATTCTACCGACTTATCTTCACTAGAAGTCTTACCTGCAAAATTCAAATATTTTGACTCTTTTCGGGGTGGATCACCGATAGTGCTTTAAGCAGAGATCAAATCTCAAAAATATTGCAAAATCGAACTAAAGCAAAGCAAGATAATACTAAAGGGCCTTATATTAACAACACAAGCATTGCTTAAAGGTTTGCAGCAAAATAACTGGACCAAAAATAATCTTTACATAGCAAAAAAAAAGACAAAAAGGCTGGTTTAGCGGTATGTTTTCCAGTCGGTGAAAAATACATGTTTTTTCGGGGTGCATTTTTTAGTCCATGTTCAACGCCTTTCTATCCACAGGGACTACAAGTGTGTCCCCCCCCACCCCCCGGGGTTGGCACCGTAAAACTATGCAGTAGCGGTACAGTCTTTTTGAGTGGGGGGAACTAGAATAATTTTCCCCCGAGTGCTGAATGCTGAAGTATATATAGGTTTTAATAATAAGTGATTTATTGGAAGGATCCCCCTGGCAACCAAACTGGGGGACCTAATCCCCTACTATGTAAACCACTGAAATTAGTTCTGGAAGATGGGACATTTAAAAGGGGCAAAAAAACACAATCATGAAATTCATTACATGGGTTAAAAACTTTGGGGCTGGGACCACCATAAGGCTTGGTTGGGGAAAATTTTGTGGGGTCAATATCTCTGTTGGGACGGGCCAACAAGGGCCCATTTCCCCACCCCACTTCCAATGCCTAAGATGCCCCAGACCTGGAGAGGAACATACGTGAAAAAAAACAGTGCTGCAAGACCAGGTGGTTGGGGACGTTGAAGTCCTCAGTTTACTTTTGATCCGGTGCTTTTATGGGATCAATGTTAAGCTGCAACCTAGAGTACGGCTGAGACTGACGGTGAGACAACATGACTGTTTAGAATTGAAATTCTCAATGCTACAGTATTTATTGGCAAGATTATAAAATGAATAAACTTATGATTTATATTAATTTGACAGGAGCGACACATTGACCTATTCTTATTTTAATTTCAATAAAAGGGGTCTTAAGTTCATTTTGTCTATGACAATGGGAACTTAACGTGTTGAATTGGGAATAGCCAGAACGGGACCCAACTCTTGAACCAAGATCTCCAAATTACGACCTAAAAAACTAAAAATATCATGAAACGGGCTAGCTCATGCAAAAGATTCGGTTGTGGGCCCCCCCCCCCTTCTTTGTAAAAGAACTTCAGTAAAGTCAGTTTTCTGCAAAACATAATTGATTGGATATTGGGGGCAGTTGTACGGATAAGCCAAATTGGCAATTAAGATAGACCACTAACCAATTTAATCATGCACTGGTATCTGTTAATTATGATGCCCTACATGTTACTTTGGATCGTACTGGTAAAATTAAACAAGTATCTTACTTGCGTCAAGAAACTGCACAAACAGGTGAATAATTGCCATCAAAAACCTTATGAAAGACCACATTTGTCTGTATCGTCGGTTTCGAGTTATTTTATTACCTCCTTTGGCGTAACTAAGGCGCATAACGGTCGGTAATGAAGGCGCTGATTGCCAGGCTTCGTGAGTTGATCTTGTTTTGTACGGGTTGGACTATTACCGAACAGCCGGAACCCAGCAAAGTTGACGGTTAATGAGCAATATAAATTAACCTCTTCTTATTTCCAAAAACCACTAACAATTAATAAATGTTCTTTGTTGGGTGTGGGTTTGAAATTTATTTTAGTTTGGATAATCTAATATAAATGGAACCTAGCTACTTGTTTTCAGTAGTGTAATCCTTAGAACTAATATATGAAAGTTTCTTTTTATGCAATGGTAGAAAATGCTTTTGCTTGCTGCAGTTGTTATCTACCTAACAAAAATTGAGATTGAATTAAATTCGTGTTTACAATTCAGATTTAATGTGCAAATTGTTGTGGTAAAAAATATTGATGACACATAATATGGTTAAAATTAAGTAATTAAATATTATCATTAATCAACACAAAATCAGCCTGCACTTTTCAGGGGCGTTTCATGCATTAGTATATAAGAATAAAAGGAATTATTAGCAATATGAATTTTGCGCATGCGCAAATGTCTCATTCCATTTTACATTAAAAATATATTTTTATTATTTTCAACAATATTTTTCATTCTACCATGCCTATTTTATGTTTGATAGTAACAAACAAACAGGAAAATTGTAATTACACTAAATTTGAGGACATTTAAACATTGTACAACTTCGATGTGAAAATTGTACACGTACACAATGGGATATCCAAGACAGTAATTTTAAAGTGCATATGTGTTGAACAAGCATCAATGTTTATGTTGCCATAACGGACATGCAAACATTCACTACCGGGATTTTACAAGGGTTTCAAAGTTACCATTAAAAATCAGCCATTTGAAAAGTGTCAAAAATTGGGGATTTCAAAACGCTAATTTGGGGTTTTCCAGGATGACGCATTCTATTGACTGTGGCTGAATTTTATTACACCACATGTACTAAAACTTAAAACATATTAATCAAACATATCTTAAATCTTAACCATCTAGTAAGGTTTGCAGAAAGAAAAAACTCAATTTTGGATTTTTAAAATGTCCATGTCTTGCAATTTGGGGTATCCCCTCTTTTCCTGTTGCCATGGCAACCAAGAGCACATCGATTTTTCAAAAATTAATTTTTATTGATAACTCATTAAACCCTCTCCCCACAAGAATTTTCAAGAAATTTGTTTTTTTCATTTTGTCCGCATTTTTTGAGTTTTGCCTCATTCTTCCAGACCTGCATTCTTAATAAACTTAATTGATTGCAAGAATTGTGCAGAAAACCCATTCTGGGTTATACACCAAACCGGCTGCCATAAGGATCAAAAATCTTAGGTGACTATTTCTTGCATGGAAAAGGTGCTTTAAAATGTCTGATAATGCCACTCGTTAGAAAGGATGGAATTTCTGATTGACATGGTGATGGTATGTTTTCTCAAACTAAGTAGAATTTGGACAGTGAATTTGAGCCCTTTCCTGGTGGGGGGGCCCACTTGAGATATACTTGTAAGCACCGCGTGAAAGAAACACAGATTTAGGGGGCTTTGAAGGGCAAAACGCGGATCCGAGAGGATCCGTGTTAGGGTCTAAAACAGCTAATGTAGAAGGACGTAGGGGTGTTTTTTTGTAAGACTCCTTGCTAAGGGTTCGTAAACGTATAGGCTAAAGGTGCAGGAGGAGATTTTTTTAAGACACAAATTTCTCTAAAATTTCACGGATCGGTTGTAGACACGCACCGAGAACGTTTCAAGGTTTAAGTGGACAAACATGTGCAACAGAAAACAACAAAAAACGCAAACCTTGTGTGAATTGCCTGCTATCTATCGTTCCCCATAGAACACCATGCTTTGACTTTCTGTACAGAAAGTACTAAATCATCATAGTATTACATAAAGGACAGGTATTTTGCCTATTCACTTTCAGGTGTGATTTAAGACATTGGTAAGCATTCCCAATATAAAAAAACGGGTTCGAGAAAAATTGGGGCGATTCTTCTGGAAATTCCTCATGTCTCTTTCTAGATTGAGTGAGTGAGTAGTAAGATTTAACGACAACTCGAAACAATGTGTCATATCGTTCATTAAGAATATCCTTTAAACATCAAAAAAGACGCAATATTAAAAGTGACAGGAGGAGATTTTGTTCGGATATGAATTTCTCTCAAATGACCAGGATCGATTGTAGACCACCTACCAAGAAACGTCCCGGAGGGTTATTGACAAACAGTACAAAAGAAAACAGCAAACCTGTTTTGTTTTTGAACTTGCTTGACTATCGTAATTGTCCCCATAGAACACCGTGCACGACAAGAAAGTACTCCATCATCATATTATTACATAAAAGACGGTGTATTCGGCTTATTCACTTCAGCTGTGATCTAATACATTGAAAGCATTCCAAATAGCAAAAAACCCGGGTTTGAAAAAAATTGGGGGGCTTCTTTCTGGAAATCTTATGTCTCTTTAAAGCTTCAATTTCAATTCCAAATTACAACAATTTTAAATAGATACACATCATACAATGATGAACAGATCATCACCAGCATGTTTTAAACAAGATAAAACCAATTGAGTGCAACAAGACACAGCTGTTGAAAGTCTCATTTATTATGACAAAACCAGAATAAAAAAAAAAAAATTAATTGCCGGCGGACCACACTTTTGACAACTGATTTGGAGTTATTTAGTCCATTAGACTCCTGTGTAAAGGTATGAAATGTCATTGCAGGTAAAATGTTTTCTGTGGAGAATGAGCATAGGGGGACTATAACATACAAATCATGCCTTTGTAGGTCTATATGGCAATGGATTCCCGCAATGGATTTGTCTAATTTTTGCAGGAGAAGTAGCTCTTGCATGTACCTACTTATATCAGTTCAATCAATCAATTCAATCCTTAGAATTTGTATAGCGCCCAATTCAAACAGTTCTTTGCTCATTAGGGCTGCAAGACAGAAAACATAAACAAAATCAATGAGAGTACTCTTTATTGAAACAGATGAGATTTAGCAGTTTATTGAAAGTGTCAACTGTGGCTGCATCTTTGATGTGGGATGGTAATAAGTTCACTGTTAGGACCAAAGCATGAGAGATCTGTCAGCAAAGTTGAGCGACGAGTTCTGTGTATGATCAGTGAGATGAAGATGACCGAGGATATCTTAACCGACGCGGGTTGGTTGAACGTGAGCATCCTGAGAATGTAACTTGGAGCCTGGTTGTGGAGGGCTTTGTGGAACACTAACGCAGACTTTGAAGTAATTCGCTGATCAATTGGGCAGCCAGTGGAGAGAAATCAATTTAGGAGTGATGGAGTCTATTTCTTGCACCTGGTAACTTCTCGCGCAGTCCTTTGGACATTTTGAAGGCGTGAAAGCAGAGACTTATTAATTTCAGATAAGAGGCTGTTGCAGTAGTCTAAACGTGATGTGACAAAAGTGGTGATGCATTTGGAAGCGTCCAGTTAAGCATTTTACGTGCTTTGCTGATGTTCTTGAGAATATTGTTGGTCTTGATGATGTTAGCCACCTGAGCACTCATTTTCAAACCCTTCAAATCAACCCGAGATTTCTCACAGATTATTTGAACATGATGTTCATACCAGCAACACTAATAGAGTGGGCAGATGGAACTTTGATATTGAGGTCTAAAACCAAAACCAACCTTCAGTCTTTGTCCATTTAATTTAAGAAGTTCTGTGATATCCATGACTGGATTTCGTTAACACACTCTTCAATTTTAGCAACAGCTAGATCAATACCTTTTGTTAATTGGCAAATAGAAGAGTAGCCCTGTGTGTCATGCAGCAATATGTGTATCTCAAGACGAACTGGCGAACAAGATCCTCCAAGAGCAGATGTAGACCGCGATAAGAGGGTCCGAGAACCGATCCTTGCGGAACGCCCTATATCAAAAGGTAGGTAGACGAGAACTGTCCATTTATGAGAACACACTGATCGTCCGGAAAAAATGACGGACCATTCTAAGAGGTGTTCCATGCACTCCAAGCAGACTATCAAGGCGATGAATTGATATCAGTTGTTCAAAATTGTGTCGCCATTCTAAAATTGTTCGGTACAAAATAAAAAAAAAAAAATAAAAAATTTTTTTTTTTAAAAATGTTGTCAAACAGCTGTGAATACTCAGAAAAAACATGCATCTACAAAAACACACCTTCACAAGATACACTGACCAATTCCTAATTATAATTATAAACATCATACACTGATGACAAAGTTCATCACCCATCCATGTTCAGCAAAAATGTCAACTACAATACTAAATAACCACAATCACATCAGAACACGCAAACATTAGATCCATTTTAAAGAACAAGAATAAATCAATACAGTATTATAACATTAATGCAAGGTGGCACAGATCCAATTTCAATGTGAATGACGTTGAAACCACGTTGATTTGACAACTCAACGTTTTGTTTTCAACGTCATTTCAACGTTGAAACGTTGATCTGTGCTCCAATGGGTTGTAATAGAGGTCTTATATATGTATATTTGAGAAAAA